>AYEL01063539.1:0-97514 GCA_000484575.1 Olivierus martensii
TAGGCATGCGTCATTTTCCTCCAACTTTCGTGCCGGGAACTATAATTACATAAACTTTGACAAACACGGGGCTAACTTAAGCGCGGGGCCCGATTGGGTGCAATCGGCTTAAATCCAGCACTGCCTGTAGAAGAGCTTGTTTCTCCCCGCGTACTCTACCTGAGTGGAAAATGACGAAATCTGTTTTAAAAAAAGCTAACCAACTGGAGGTGAAAGATTGGATTTGTCAGCCAGATTAACCGCGTGGAAATGCTTCGACTTTTCCCACTAGAGGACCCGGGTTCGCGGGTTTCAATAGGCCGGTCAGACCCCCTTGAAAGATTCTTTCATGGAATCTGGGTCAGGCCTGTCGATCCCCGTTCCTTACAATCTGACTGACCCCTCTGCAGGGATGTATAATCTATAATAGGATTGTTATAGCCCCAGTGGTGAGTGGTTACTACTGATTGGAAAATGGCGTCATCTGTTGATAAGAAAAAAAGATAGGATTCAGCGAATCGGGCTCCTTAATTTCGGATTTTTGTAATTTTTAAAGGAACAGCCCACTCCTTAAAAATATCTGAATGTGTGTGCAGAATTGAATTCGGTCCATCAGATGATACATCAACGTTTTACAATACAGTAATCCGACCAACGTCTGTTTTTTTTTGTTAACAGATGATGCCACTTTCCATTCAATTAGAATACTAAGTGACGGGACGAAACAAGCTCTTCCACAGGCTGCCCATCTCTGCGGAGGGGTCAACCGGATTGTGAAGGACGGGGATCGACCGCCGGGGTCCGGACCCCATGCTAAATATTTTCAAGGGGTGGGATCCGAGACTCGAACACGGGTCTTCCAGAGTGGAAAGCCGAAGCGTTTCCACGTGGCCAATCCGGCCGATCTTGGCACAGCCTTTTTTTCATATTTTACACCCCTTTCCAATCAGGGAGATTACTAAAGGGTGAGGCCAGTTCCAACCACGGGCTGCAGCCATACCTGTGGAGGGGGGCAGGATGGTGAAGGACGGGGATCGCCTACCGGGCTCAACACTCCAAAAAAATCTGAGACCAGACCCGGTACGCGAACCCGGATCCTCCTGCGTGGCACGCCAACAGCGTTACCACTCGGCCATCCGGCCGCTTGGCACAGCATTTAAAATCAAACGAAGCTTATATTAATTTTCATAATTTTTTACAGAACACTTATTGACCTTCCATGGACTACTAGTGTTCCGTGGAACATAGTTTGGGAAACGCTGATCTAGACGATTCAGGTTAAATTTTTTAGCTCCACATGTCCAAGAATTTTTTCAGGAAGGATTCATGTCTGGTTATTGAACCAATCCTTTATATGACGGCTGATTCCACTAGTTATATAAGCGGCCATGGGGAGCACTGGAATGCTCGCCGATCCCGATAATTGCCGATTGGATATTGGCATAAAATCATAGCAAAAGTTAAGATTAATAGTTAATTTTTATTATGTTGCTGAATTACACTTCGGATATTGTTGGCGGCGGTCAGTTTTTCAGAGTCCATCATAGATTGGCTAACACCTATTTCTGCCTGTGGCATAAAATCAACTGGAAGGTTGAAAGATGGAGTTTAACAGATCGGGCCCAGATTCCCTGCAAAACTGGATGTATGGAACCTGGAATTGAACTCGATCCTCCAAGATGTTTTTTCCCATTTTTATGCTCCTTTCCAATCATGGAGATTACTAAAGGGCGGGACAGTTCCAACGACAGGCTGGACCCACACCCGTGGAGGGAGGCCAGATGGTGAAGGACGGGGATTGCTGGGCCGGGTCCAGAATTCCGAAAAAACTTTTCAGAAGATACCGGACCCGGGACGCAAATCCGGGTTCTCCTGCTTACCATGTAATCACCCACTCGATGAAAAGCGAGGTGAGAAAAGCGCTTCTCGAAAATACGGTCTTAATCATCATGCTTTATCTTTTCCCAAAAGCTGAAAATTGTGTATATTGTATTGCGCATAATCGCCCAAGATAAGCTACGTTCTGCTGTCTATATGCTGATTTAATGATTTTAATGATTTTTGCATGATTTAATTTATAAAAATTTTTGTTAGTTAATGAATTTCAAATTATTGATAAACTTCGGAGCAAAGCTTTCATATTCTGCAAAAATAATAAAAGTTTGTTTTTGGTCAATAGATGACACCACTTTCCAATTAGCATGGATGCTTATTATTTACTAAATGGCGGGTGAACCTTTAAAGCAAATGTCGAAATCGGAGTACGTGGTATAGGCCACAACCTTCAAAAGAAGGGAGAGAATGAGCATTTACTATAGGTTGCCGATTCCTGTGAAAGGATTGGCCGGACTGTATAAAACAGATCGGTGGGCAAATCAGGATTTGTCTAATAAATTTTCCTAGGTGTAGAACCCGGATTCGAATGTGTTGAAAGCCGAAATGTATCCACGCGGTCAGTCAGGCTGATGATAATGAAAAATTTCATACATTTTATTTTTTGGGATAAATTCTCACACAAATAATTTTTTTTTTTATCTTGTCATTGATTTCATTTTTCAAGCTGGTATACCTTCAACCTTTTAAAATATATACAAGTTAATAGTAATACTGTACAAAAGTTAATTCTATTTTAATTCACTCTACTAAAATAGCTCCAATTTTTAGTTTATATACAAAGCAAATTTAACTAGATCTCACATCTGGTAAAAGATGTCAGTGTTTTCTTTGATTTTATTAGGAAAAAAAACCTTATCCCATATCTGGACAATTTTAATCCGTTTTTAACAATCATTTAATTTAAATTTTAAATGTGATAAAAAGATCGTAATGGTTGTTGTATTAATTATTTCGAATGAAAAAAGTTTTCTTAGATTTCGACACAAGATAAACTTAATTAAATTTTAAACACTAACAAACGCTAACCGATCAAGATGACTGGCCTATAGGCCTATACAAATATTCTTGATATTCTTTAGAGTTGTTCGGCCTGTTTCCAGTAGTGCATGTCATGTGTATGCGTGTGTGTGATGTGTGCGGTTGTCAGAAACAAATATCTGGTGCTGTTTTAAATTAAAAATTATCGCGTATAGTACGTCTTTTAAATTAATTATGAATTTATTGTTGCTTCCGATTATATTGATTTTGAGATTATTAATAATCAGCTTAGATGCGGGAGTAAATTTTATTCAAGCAGTGAGTTGGAATCCAGCAACAATTGCCGTAAGTTTATATTGCTAACTAAACTACTGTATTAGTAAAAATATAGTTTATAGTTTAATTTCTATTATTTTAAAAATAGTAACTATTTTACATAGAATGTAACTTTTTAATGTTCCAAAACAATAATTTTCGGTAAAAACATATCAGTTTTTGATTTTAATTAATTAATTTCTTAGTTTTTAATTTATAAATACAGAACTGTATTCTGATTGTAATTAAATTAATTAGACATTGCCTCTGCTATTTGTCAGAGATCAAAATTTTTCCGTAAATCCATGTTTAAAGGATACAATAGTTTTTCATCATAAAATTGGGTCAAATAACATTTCTTTTGAAATTGTTAATATATGAAGAAGAAAAACTTGTTTTACCAGTTAAATTTCTTCTCTGTAATAAAATTAAATAAGCTGGATAATTTATTTCTTCAAAAAACTTTAATTGTGCCAAATTTTGTAAATAAATTACCAATCATCATAAATAGTTATTTACGATAATTTAATATTTGATATATTTTGTTCCAAAATTAAATTTTTGATATCAAATTTAATTAATGATAAATTATAATTTTGCATATGTAATTGATTTATTAGAATTTATGCGTGTGTTATAGGCCTATACTGTATATATATTAGACACAAATATATACTATAAATATATATATATAATCCATGTTTAAAAGGATACAATAGTTTATTTTCATCATAAAATTGGGTCAAATAACATTTCTTTTGAAATTGTTAATATATGAAGAAGAAAAACTTGTTTTACCAGTTAAATTTCTTCTCTAAAGTAAGCAGTATTATTTAATAAAATTAAATAAGCTGGATAATTTATTTCTTCAAAAAACTTTAATTGTGCCAAATTGAAATAATATAGGCTATACTATATTTACACATATATTTGAAATGCAAATATTATTGTAAAAATATGTAAAAATATTTATAAATTGTTATGATTTTTAAAATTTAATACAATAGGTCCTCATTTAATGTCACCTCAGTTAACTTTGTTTTGCTATTAAGTTGCCAGCAATAATTAAATTAAATAATTAATTAAAAAATTTAAAATTTTAAGATAGCTAAATGTAATATAACAGTTTTTCTTACATTTAAATTTTAAGATAGCTAAATGGAATAAAACAGTTTTTCTTACATTTCCCTTTATAATAAAGAGGAAAACAAGGTGAAAGCTTATAATTATAAAAAAACAAGATAACCATATTTAAATGAAAACTAATTCAAATATACAATATTGTCTATGAATAATATATTAATTAAAATATACAGCACACAGAACATTGGGCTGCATTGGCAAGGTGGAAACACTTTGGCTTCTAATCAGAAAACCCAGGATTGAATTAGGAACACACCTTTTGAAAAATTTATATGTTTTGTCAATGGAGATTTTGGTTTCACTTAATGTCGTTTCAATTTAAGTTGCTATTTTCAAGAATCTAACCCTAACATTAAATGAGGATCTACTAAAATTTTTTTGATTTTTAATAAAAATTATTTTATTCAATAATGTTGAGAAAACTTTCACAAAAATTTATCATTTTATCTAATAACTTAATAAAATAATTTCTAAACATCATAATAATATCTAAATTTATTCACATAAGCATTTAGATAAAACAAATTTTATTCTAAATAAGACAAAATAAAAAATATATATTTTAGTTCTTGTTCTCTCAGCAAATATACAATGTATTGATATAAACGTAATCATTTGTTTTATTATCTGAAACTTATTTATACTAAAATTATATGAAATAATAATGTTGTAAATAATATTAATAACTTTATTTATTCCATATTACAGTGGCATCATCAATCTCAGAAACTTACAGAGAATGACATAAAAATTTTAATGCAAAGAATTAATAATAATCAAGAATATTTTAATAGAACACTTAATTCAATATTAATACCAAGAGTGCCTGGGTCAGAAAATCATAAGAAAGTAAAGCAGGTAAATATTCAATTAGACAAAAAATTGCATTTTATTCCATTAAAAGTTTAATATTAATTTAAATTAACAACTTAAAAATTAAACTTTTCATTAGTATATAATAAAATCTATGAATGAATTAAACTGGACTGTTGAAGAAGATGCATTTACAAACAGTACTCCGCATGGAAAGAAACCTTTTACCAATATAATTGCTACATATAATCCGTTGGCATGTAGACGTTTAGTATTAGCATGTCATTATGATTCCTTGATAATTAAAAAAAAAACATTTGTTGGTGCTACTGATTCTGCAGTTCCTTGTGCTATGATGATCAATTTGGCAAAAATTTTGGATAAAGAATTAAGATATCAACAGCAATTGGTAAATGAAATTTTGTATATTTATTGGATAATTTTTGTTGATATATGAAGTTTAGAATTTTAATTTCTAAATGTATTTTTGCATTTTTCTAAAGTTCAAATATGCATCAAAAATATAGGTACTAAGCACTTCTAGTAGGAAAAGACAAATAATTTTTATTCAAAACATTTTTGATCAGTTTTTCAGGTCTTCATCAGTATGCAGTAGCAATATTATTGAATATACATTGTCATATTAGTTTGTTTTAATGTAGATGTAATAAATCGATTAAAAATGATTTGAATAAAAATTATTTAAATTTTTCTAATATTTTTAGTATCAATATTTGTGTTGATAACTGGAATCTGTCATGCTTTTTACCTTCAGAAGTTATTATTTCTTAATGAATAATGAAAAACTTCTTACTTTAGTTATTAAATAAAAGCAACCAATAAGCCAAATGAGTAAGAAAACTTGTTTATTCAAAAATGTTTTCGGCTATCCATGTAGCCTGCCTCAGTTGTAACTGGATAGCCGAAAATGTTTTTGAATAAACGATTTTTCTTACTCATTTGGCTTATTGGTTGCTTTTATTTATTATTTCTTGCTATTGACACTCATTAATTTGATAAAAAATATTTTTCAAGAAAAACATTCCTTTAAAACATAATTTATCAATTATTTTGTGAATTGAAAAATTGAACAAAAAATATTATATTAATACATTGAGAATGAGTCAAGAATTGCATTTTTTTTAATATCAGTTTCATGATTTCATTATGTTTTTGTTGGGTAATGTCTGATTTTTCAAAAAAAATTTTTTTTTTATATAACACTTCTTTTTGTTAATATTGGATTAATAAAAAAATATTTTTCAAGAAAAACATTCCTTTCAAACATAATTTATCAATTATTTTGTGAATTGAAAAATTGAACAAAAAGTATTATATTAATACATTGAGAATGAGAGTCAAGAATTGCATTTTTTTAATATCAGTTTCATGATTTCATTATGTTTTTGTTGGATAATGTCTGATTTTTCAAAAAAATTTTTTTTTTATATAACACTTCTTTTTGTTAATATTTATTTCTAAATTTTAATAAACATTGTATCTAATGTTGATGTGATAAATGAATTAAAAATGGCTTGAATAAAAGTTACTTAAATTTTTCTAATAATATTTAGTATCAATATTTTTGTTGATAATTGGAACCTATAATCATTTTTTTTATCAATCTTTATTTTTGTTGTTTTTAATGAACAAAAGTTCTATTCTCATCATACTAACTTATATTTATGTTAATTCTTCATTACAAAACAGTATATTTGTTAAATTCAAAGGAAAAAGGAATTTATTATTATAAAAGACAAAAATTTTTCAAATAAAAATAAATTAATAAAAATATGCAAATTATACAACTATTATTTAAAAACTGATTATACATTGTATCTAATGTTGATGTGATAAATGAATTAAAAATGGCTTGAATAAAAGTTACTTAAATTTTTCTAATAATATTTAGTATCAATATTTTTGTTGATAATTGGAACCTATAATCATTTTTTTTTTATCAATATTGATAAAATTATAAATACTATATTATAATCAGTTTTTAAAATATGTAATAAAACCAAAAATAAGACAATAAACAGATTTAAATATAAAAACATTTTGTAAAGATCATTCTTTTTAATTCATTTATATATTGAAACTAAAGTGAAATGTCAGTAAACAGTAATTATATTTTATAAAGAACATCACTTTTTCTCATGAATAAATTTCTGTTAAATCTGTATCCCACCTTATGAATTTTGAAGACTCTTCTTTTAAGTATTAGTTGGTTTGTAAATTATTGTAACAGCATATTAAATCAATTCTCAATGGGCCATTACCATAAAGCATTGAATTATTAATCATAGTTGTGAACCATTGAAGTATCTTAACAATTTTTTTTATTAATCTATTGAAAATGTTTTTTTAATATTCCATAAGAAAATGGCTGATTACACATTTGTTAATTATTCCAACTAAAATTTTTTGCTGTTAAATTGACAGATTCTTTCAAAATTTTATGAAAAATTTAAAGTTCCGGAAACAAAATATTTGAGAATTACTGCATAAAATATACCAATGATAAAATCTGTCACTATTAAAGATAATATTCATCTGTTCACAAAGATAACATCATATGTTTTTGAATAATGGATTGTTTATATTCATCTGGAAGACTGAATAGAGAAGACATATTAAAAAAGTAAAATTTATTGATAGGAAATAGGAAAGATTTTTAGATAGAGATAGGAAAATATATTGTAGGCCAAATGCAGCTTGTGGCTGTATGTTTTTTGATCCACCAAAATCTTTCATAAGAATAACTTCTGATGTGTCTTGAAATTTTTAAAATGCATGACAAATAGTAAAATTGAGCTACTAGAAAATTTAATATAAATAAATATAAATATCATGATTTATAATTTTATTTATAAATCATATTTTTTCTGACCCAATAAGATTTTGTATTTCAAATAGCATAAACTTGACAAAGTGTCCTTTCTATGGCTTTAACTATAAACAGTTCAATAAATATATCTGCTATATATGCTTTTAGTTAGAATTATACATCTTGTAATAATATAAAAATATGTTAAAAAAGACACTTGACAAAGAGTCCTTTCTATGGCTTTAACTATAAACAGTTCAATAAATATATATGCTTTTAGTTAGAATTATACATCTTGTAATAATATAAAAATATGTTAAAAAATAATATGTAAAAATGTGCTAAAAATGATGAGTTATATTCAGTGTTAAAATGAGATGATAGAAAAGATGTAATTTTCTACATTATTTTATGTTGAATTTATTTATTTATTATAAATAGAACATGTTTAATTTTTTATGACTTATTTTTTCTTTTTAAAGACAATCATCAGTTATTATAATCATAAGGAAATACTATAACACAAAAAATCATCATCATTACATTAAATTGTTATTTTTTCATAACTTTGAAAAAAAAAAATTATTTATAATAAATCATGGGCTAAATGGAAAGTTAATGCCTTGAATTTAGAACAACGAATAAAAATGATTGAAGACAGTAAGAAAGATTTTTCTGAACAAGCATTAGCAGAAAACTTTAATTTGGGGAGAAAACAGATCCACAAAATATTGTCTCAAAAAGAAATTCTGACTAAATGGAGGAATTTAATTTGGGGAGAAAACAGATCCACAAAATATCGTCTCAAAAAGTAATTCTGACTAAATGGAGGAACAACGGAAATCGCAGTCTTAAGCAAATGACACCCTGCAAGAAACATGTTGAAGAATTAAAGTGGCATCAAGAATAGAAAATAATGAAAAATTGTTGTCTCAATTAAACGACATAAAACACTGCTTTGCCATAGGAAATTATAAAAAAAGTGGAATGCGACAAAACACTATTGATAGTTTTTTCCATACTAATTGAACACTGCTTTGCCGTAGAAATTATAAAAAAAGTGGAATGCGACAAAACACTATTGATAGTTTTTTCCATACTAATTAAATATGTTGTGTTTTTGAATAAATGATAAATTGTGTTATAAATTGTAACAAAAACATACGTTTTCATTTTATTAAAGTGTAATCATTTTGTTTCATTTAAACATGCTGTATTCTATTAACCTGTATAAGCGACCAGTTTTGATTGGAACAGGAGATGGTCATCTTATACGGGTTGTACTGTATAATTTTCTATAAAATTAACAAAATAAATAAATATATAATTTAAATATAGAATATTAAGTATAAAATAAATATGAGACAAATTAAATTAAAAGTGAATTATTTTAAACATTTAATATTTCTTATAGAAAGATATTCTTACACTTCAAATGATATTTTTTGATGGAGAGGAAGCATTTGAACGTTGGAGTAAAACTGATTCCTTATATGGATCACGACATTTAGCAAAATTATGGAATACTAAAAAGTTTCCACTAGGAAATAATGATGAATATTGTAAAAATCATGGAGATTTTGTCAGCTTTCTTGATCGAATGGTATTATTGATTTTTCTTTATATTGTTGATAAATGATGTATTTCTTATAAAAATTATGTAAAAAATTAAATTATGATTTTGATTAGTTATTAAAATATTTGTTTAAAGTTTTGTTATTATCTAATATGGTAACCATAAATATATGAACAATGATTTTTAGAATAAATTTTTTTAGTAAATTAGACACACATTAAAATTTCCAAAGCTAAATACAAGTAATTCCCATATAACACTGTTTTGCTTTATCATAGAAAATTGAGGCAATACTCATATAACATTGTACTTACATAACAGAGTTTCAATCTAACATGATTAAGGAATTGAGAATAAACTGTACAAAACATGATATTTTGGAACTTTTGAGGGGAGAAAATTCTGTATTGTGTCAAATGTAATTTTTCAAAATTTCCTTTCTTTTTTTGGTGAATTATTGATTTGCTAATTATTATGCAAAAAAATTATTGGGATTCCCATATTTTATGATCCTTTTGATGGAAGAAGCACAAAGTTCAAAAAGAACTTCAAAAATGTTATGATCTTTTTGATGGAAGAAGCACAAAGTTCAAAAAGAACTTCAAAAATGCTTAGATCTGTACCAGGAAATTTACAAAGATCTATCATGCAAAAGCAAACAAATATAGCTTACTGATTTTTTTTAAAGAGATTAAGATATATGAAATAATGATATTGCAGAAGAAAGTTCAGAACATGAAGATGTTTTGCAACAGAAAATTCTTATTTGATTGTGTATACCAGCAATGAAGAGGAAAAAAAATTAAATGAATATACATTATCTGAGCATATATGTTTCATAGTTATGATAGGCATTTGTTCAGTAATTAGTATTTTTAACAAAAATTAAGTTTTGAATAATTATAAAAATAAAATTGTGTATTTTTGTTAGCCTTTAGAATTGTAACACTCCCTTAATTCTGTATACTGCAGTTTCATACTACTATGAGTTTTTAGAATTTAAATACTATGTTATGTAAGGATTATCTGTACATTATTTTGGAACAGAATAAATTTATTTGGCTGTTGATAGGCTGCATTTATTAAATCAATAGTGACCATAAATATTCAATTTTAGTTTTAAAATTAAAATTAATGTTTTAATATTTAATGTATGTAAATATGAATGATGATATAAATTCCATATGCTTGAATTCATAAAAATATTAATATAAAATAAGAATATTAATTTGAACTTTTTTCAGGATGTACTTGTTTTACTTGATTTGATTGGGGCACCAAATCCTACGTTTTACAGTTATTTTCTAGACACACATTCACTTTACATGGAGCTAGTCGATATAGGTAAGCTAATTTTTCATGCATATTAAGCTCTCAACTTTTTTTCCATTCCATTATTCAATTATCCAAATATTTTTTCATCAATTTAATAATGTGAACAACTGACTGTTTTTTATGGTTTCCTCATTTATTTTCTTTAATGATTATTGTATGTCAAATTTACTGCTATATACTATTTTATATTAAAACAAAATTATGTTAAATGTTAATTGGTAAGTGACTGATATTTGAATATCCATAATCTGCTTATTGAATTTTTTCAAAATCTTTTCCAACTATAGTAAAAATTTTTAACTTCATAAAACAATAATCACATATTATTCCAAATGTTTACAATCTCTAATAAAATAATATATTTTCTGTTCATATGTAGATTTTAACTATGATGATATTTTGTTGTTCTATCAGAAATGTTAGATCTAACCACTGTAATGCTTCAATTAAGTGAATTATTTTGTGCCTATTAATTTTAGTAAAATAATCATTATATTAAAATCAATAAATAATGTTTTTTTTATTTAATTTTTTTCTTAATTCTAACTTTCAGAAAATTACATTTATTTTTGCTAAAAATTTATCAGAATCAAAACTTTTAAGAATTATAGATAAATTTAAAATCAGTATTTGGAGAAAATTTTATAATTTTTAAACAATAAATAAAGTCACAATGGTTTGTATGTTTATTGCTGCATTTAAGTTTAAATTCAAAAATCACTTGGTACTATAAGCAGCTGAGAAATTCAAAAGAATTTCTTAGCTGCTTAGTACCAAGTGATTTTTGTGTAAACTTAAATATAGCAATAAATAAACCAATCATTACATCAATAAATATTCAGCCAGAACATATATAACATATAGCATATAATAATGAATATATATATAGCATTGTATCTGATGTTGATGTGAAAAATGAATTAAAAATGGCTTGAATAAAAGTTACTTAAATTTTTTTAATAATAATTAGTATCAATATTTTTGTTGATAATTGGAACCTATAATCATTTTTTTTTTATCAATATTGATAAAATTATAAATACTATATTATAATCAGTTTTTAAAATATGTAATAAAACCAAAAATAAGACAATAAACAGATTTAAATATAAAAACATTTTGTAAAGATCATTCTTTTTAGTTCATTTATATATTGAAACTAAAGTGAAATGTCAGTAAACAGTAATTATATTTTATAAAGAACATCACTTTTTCTCATGAATAAATTTCTGTTAAATCTGTATCCTATATATATATATATACATAATGATGTCTAGACATCATTAGATGACATTGGCACTCTGATGAAACTCTGTGTAGGTTAGAAATCAGAGATGATTTTTTTTTTTATTTTGTATACATAAAATGCCATAATATGTATTATGGCAGAAGCCAGAATAATAAAATTACTTAAAATTGCATTAAAAAGAATGATTTTGTATGGTTTATTGATTTATATATTATTTTATGTTTTATTTCTTTTTTAAGTATTATTTTGTGATTACAGATAATTGTTCTTTTGAGATATAAAGCAAATTTATGTATAATTATCACTATTAGCAGAGCTTTCCAAAATGTATAATACTGCAGTTAAAAGATTAAGAATGAGGCAACAATGAAAAAAAAAGTACAAATATAATTGAAAAGTGCTGTATTAGTGAAGCACTATAAAACAAAGTATAACTGTATATAAATAAAATATATACTGAATAGCAAAAATTAAGTTTCAAACACAAAAAGCAATATATGTGAAGAAAAGTTTAAATGAAATTTATTGAAACTTCTTGAGTTTGAACATCATTCTTTTATTCAAGCATATACAAGTAGTCCTTGACTTACAATGGATTTTGTTCAAACTCCATCATCATAAGTCAGAGCAGTTGTAGTTGGAAATGCCCAAAATTTATGAATTGCCCATTACCAACATTTTATTATTTACACTCCACTTTATCATAATAAGCTTAATGAATACAAAAATACAAGAACTATAGCAGAGACTCAAACCCTTTGTCAATTGCATTGATCAATCACAGACTTTATCGATGACATTGATGGTGATTACAGTGGTGATGGTCATTGTAAGTACATATGGTCATAAGTTGAGGACTACCTGTACATATAAATCAAAAGATTTAAAAATAAAAGAAAACACTAAGCACATTCAGTGAGATTGACTGTTTATTCAAAAATGCTTTTGTCTATTCACAAAGCGTACCTCAGGATAAACAGCAAGACAAGTTGTCCTGTTACTAGATCTGAGGACAAATTAGAATGACCAGCTTTTAGATTAAGAACAGTACAGATAGATCATTATTTTATTCTCACATCTTAATAAAATACAATAATGCAATTCCAGTACAAATACAGCTATACTAATATCTATATTTTAATATTTTAAATTTAATTATAGTAAAAAAAAATCTAAACCTTAAAACCCTAAGATATTGATAGTAGAGTTGTTTTACTGCATTTTATTAAGATTTAAGGATAAGATAATAATCTTCCACTTGCAGTGTTGTTGTTCTAAGAGCTCATCATTCTGATTAATCTTCAGATTTGATAAAAAATGGAGAGCTAGAGGGCAATTAATTTTATTCTCTATTTTAATTAAGGCAGGCTAAGTGGATAGCTGAAAATGTTTTGAATAATAGTACATTGTACAATCTTATTGAATGTGCTTTGTTTGTTTTTGTTTAGATTCTATAATAAGAGGGCTTGTATTATAAAAGATTTCAATTTTTTTTTTAATTCAGAAACTAAGTTTTTGAAGTTTAGTTGATCAAAATGATTAAAATAATAATCTAGGAAAAACATGACAGCTAATCTTAATAAAGAATATGATTACCTTGGGCTACAATACAGGTCTTGCATCACCTTCTCATACTAGCCACAATGTTATCAAAAAGTTCTGAAGTAATATTAATTATTCATGATATCAATCTTAAACTCAATCAAGACTTCTGGGAGGAGAAATGAGAGCATCATTCTTTCTTCCAAGAAAATTCAATACATGCTAAATTGAATTTAGATTAGGAGATTTGGCTAACCAATCCATTTTATCAACTTCCTATTCATCAAAATATGATTCACAAGATGATACCTGTATGGGAAGGCACTGTCATTCACCACTATGAATCCTGAACTCATTGCACTTGCAAATGGAAGAACATATACAGTTTCTGAGATAAGTAAAATAGTAATCAATGATCTCATCTCAATAATAGTTATTCTATTCAAAACTTCTCCCTTAAATATACAAAGATCTATATTGTAATTGATAATGATCCCTGCCCATAATAATAGACTTCTATCTCTAAAATAATCAATTTCTCTACTGTTTGATGGCTTATATATTTGTACTAGATAAAAGTCCTCCAATATAATTGCAGATGGAATCTGGACTCATCTGTGAATAGAACTTTATTCTGCATGTTAGTGTCCTAAGTAATATGTTGATTACATCAATTAAAATATGCTCTTTTCTAAATTGGAGATAAGGAGATAGATTGTTGGTTTTCTGGTATAAAGGCCTATTTTATTAAGCTTTCTGCAAGTTCAGAAATAAACTGAACAGAGCATATTTCTATGACACTTAATATTTATTTGCAGATATTAGTCATCTTGAGGTGTTTTGGCATCTTTCAAACTAGTGATTCTTCTGTATCATGAAGCTGTTTCCATAGCCTTGATGCTATCATCCTTGAGGCTTTCAACATGTCTTGACCATATTAACTTGAATCAGTCTCATCTCCATCAAATCAATCTTAGTATGCCATTACAAAAAATTAGTTAAACACTATCTATTAGGTATTTTCTAAAATTTGGCTACTGTTGATAGCATATAATATTTGAAACATTATTTATGTATTCAGTATATTTTAAATATCTTTATGACATTTTCAGATTTCATATTTAAATGCTGTATTAAAAAATTAGGAAAAACAATTTATAACTTACCTTTTGCTCTTCAATATAAAATAAAGTCAAAATTCTCAGTATTCCAAGTGTTTAAAATTACAGTATATTTGAGAAAAAGTAATAATTATTAAATTTTTATATATTATAATAATAATGATAATGATAGAAATAATTTTCATTTGATTTACAATATTTTTTATGAATTGTAACTATTAAATAAAGGACAATTAATTAAAAGAATTTAAAATTGTCTTTTTTTTTTTATTTTATTTTATTAGAACAAAAACTGAATCACTTAAAATATATAGAGAGTCATCCCCCAGAAACAAAAACAACTTATTTCAGTAAATCATTTACATTAGCACGCATAGAAGATGATCACATTCCATTTATGAAAAAAAGTAAGTAGAAAATTAATTTATATTATTGTTAATTTTAACATTAAATATAAGAAAAATAATTTTATGCTGTAGTCAAACTCATTTATTTGCCTGTATATTATATATATTGCATTAGGTCTTTCTTTCATTTAATTTTTTTCTAATGATAGTTTATATTTTGAACTAAGTTTTTAAAAGTTAAATTTTTTTCAGCTATAAATATTACTATCTTTTTGAAACTAAAATTTATCTATGGAGTTTTCTGCTTTGTCTTTATTTAATTTTGCTTAAATCACCAGTTTAATTTAATGATATTCCAGAATTTAATTTATAATAAGTTTTGGTATTCAAAAATAGTATACTTTGTAAAAATGGCTTGCTTGGTGTAAAGTATTATTCATTTGCAAGCAAGCTATCTGATAAAAAAGCATATTATTTCTTAAATTTAAGTTTATTGAAAGTTGACTTTGAAATTAGGAAAATAAGTTTCATGTAAGAAGTTATTAATAAGAATAGAAAGTTTTTAAAATTATAAAAAATATTTCAATTATAAATATTATAAAAGATTTTTCAACTAAATTTCAATAATACACCTAACTCCTGATTTGCACAGTATTCAAATTGCATGATTTTGATTTTGTATGGTTAAAACTATGACAAATTTCCATTTTACATGTTGTTATTTTGGTTTTAACACAATTTAAGAGCAAGAAAAAAGTGTGCATGTTTGTTAAAAAGTTTGTTCCTCAATAGTCATCCCACAAATAACAAAATCCTCAATGGTTAAATGATGTATAAATAATAATAAAAAAACAATCATATTAATCTATCAAATAAATTATTTTCTATTAATTAAGCATGATATCTGGCAACACAAATCTATTTTTCCCATCTCCCATTCCCCAACATTCTGGTTTTTACTTTATGCTCTACGTATGAGCATAGTATTAGGACCATTGATAATAGTTTATTTGGTGGTCCCCCATTCATATTTTTCTGATTTAATCCAGTTGCTGTTTGATAGTAGCTTGTAGAATCATGTCATATCTAGCCATATTTTAATTATAAGAAAAAAATCACAAATTACTATAATGTTGTTTATAACCACTGGTGGAATTTGCCACTTTTTATTATTTTAAACAAAAAATCTGAACCCAAGGAAAATTTTCCTAAGGTTTCACTGGTGGAAATTGCCACTTTTTATTATTTTAAACAAAAAATCTGAACCCAAGGAAAATTTTCCTAAGGTTCTAGCACAAAAGAATGCATGGATGACAAAAGAATTGATGAAAGATTGATTAAAACATGTTTGGGAGAAGATACCTGGCACTACTTTTTAAAAAACCGAAAGTGATAGTATACCTGAAGAAAATTCTCAATAAATTAGGTAGCTTATTATGTATATTAGTACCTATTTAAGTAAATAAAAATTTATTTTTCAATACTTATAATAATTCGTTTTTATTTTTTTCCAATTTTCCAACTTTGAAATCCTACTGTGGCTTTTTATTTTTTTCAATTTTTCAATCTTAAAATCCTACTGTGGCTTAAATTTGAAGCAATGCAGTATATGTGTATATATATATATATATATTTTTTTTTTTCTAGATGTGCCTATTCTTCATATCATTCCATCTCCTTTTCCTTCTGTTTGGCATCAAGAAAGTGATAATTCTGAGAATCTTCATCATCCTACTATAAATAATTTAAATAAAATAATTGTCAGTTTTGTTGCAGAATATCTTCGTCTACATCCAAATGAAGAACAAGTTTTAGCAATGTAAACAAGTATTTAATTTAATGATTAAATTTTTTGTAAATATTTAAATACTGATTGATTTCCACTAAATAAACTGGTTGTGTATGCATTTTTACTAATGTAATTGTGCAATAATTGATCATACTTATTGAAAAGAACTGCTACAGTAGTATAGTTTTAAACCTTCTCCCTAAAATCAACCAGAAGTTGTCAAACAATTTCTTAGTAGATAATAAAGTTTTATATGTATTTTCTAAATGAAAAATATAAAGGTTTAAAAAAAAATCTTAATCTATTTACACTTAAAAAAAATACAATGTTATAAACAAGTAATATTCAATAATAGATAATTAAATTTAGGCTAATTATTAAAACTGTTTGTTCTAAATTATTTCATTAGAGGTCCTTGATCTGTTTTGATTATTTTTTGCTGTATTGATTTAAATAATAGCACCAAGTATTTTTAAATTCATAGAATTTAAAATATTGATAGCATTTATGAATGATAATATGAATTAAGTTTATTTTATATATATATTTTAAAGTACAAGCATTCCTTAGATTATGAAGTTAATTTGTATGTAAGCTTTGTAACTCAAATTTTAATCTTTGAGAAATTCAGAAAAATAAAATTCATAGCTATGTAAAAAAAGAGGAGAGATGTCATATTACAATGCATGATATCTCTCCTCTTTTTACTACATAGCTTTACATGTATTCTATTAATTAATAATAATTTATATAGTAAAATATGATTATAATATTAAATCATAAATAAGAATACATTTTAATATTTAAGTATTTAAAACAACAACAATTTCTTGAAAAATTTTATTATCAGGGTGGGTTTACTCAGGACTTTGGGGACCTACTGTGTATTATTATTTTAGCTCATGATATTTTTACAGCAGCTTTAAAGTTGTTGTAAAAATATCATGGGCTAAAATTATAATATACAGTAGGTCCCCAATATATCTGGTTTTGACTTATGCAGTTTCAGAGATATGCAAATCCATAATATTATTATTTTAGCTCACGATATTTTTACAGCAGCTTTAAAGTTGTAAAAATATCATGGGCTAAAATTATAATATAGAGTAGGTCCCCAATATATCTGGTTTTGACTTATGCAGTTTCAGAGATATGCAAATCCATAAGTCTCTTTATTTTCATTGAAGTTCCATAAAACATGAATGAAAACTTTATTAAACAATTCTAGTTTTTTGTAAAAATATCACTTATGGCCTTAAATTTTTCTATCTATGCTTAAAGTATGCTTATAAGTTTCATATGGCAATGCCATTTGCTAATGCACTAATTTATGTTTATCAGATTTAGGCATTGTTGGATTTGCACAGTTTTCAATAATACATTGAAATATTTCAGATGAATTAATACATAAATCAGGGATCTACTTTATAAATAAAATTGTAAAAACATATTTTTATAAAATAAGTAATTTTTTATTCTTTCATGTAATTTTCTATGGATTCAAAGTTTAAAATAACATTATTTCTATAGAAATCTGTATAATCAAGATTTTAGTTTTTTCATAAATAATCAGAACAGAAATAATCACATAATTAGAAACATTAATAAAAATGAGAAATTATATACATATGTAGAATACATATTGTATATCTGATATAAACTACTTTTTTTTTCTTTAAATTATTTCTATAATTTTTTTCCTGTCATCAATATAACTTTTTTGCAAACAACTTTATATGCAAGTAAACTGCATTGACAGGAAAATTTAATTTTTTTAGTAATAAATTTGTGAAAAATAAGACAATAAAATGTATTTAGAATAACTTGGTAATTGAGAATAAATTTCTCATATATAAAAAAAGTAATAAAAATGAATGATGTTTAATAGAAAACAAAGATGAAATTGATGTTCATCAGTATCTAAGGAGATTGCTTTTCAATATCTAAAAATGTCTTTAGAAATAATAGATGATGATTTTGTAGGTACTGCTTTCTCAATAAACATATCAAGGGATGATTTTTCTTTCTCTCCTATATATATTATCCTGTAGCAAGTAAGAACATCATGAATACCTGCAGAAACCTTGAAAAACTGTTTGAAAAAACAAGATCCCCATGTTAAACACAATCAATGCTTTCTCAATAAGTCTAAAATCTTTAGCCATATCCAAAAAATTTTCTTTCATTAGAACCTTCACTAATTTGATCTTTAGCATCATTATAGATACTTATAGCCTCTTTTTGAATTAAGTGATAGTCACCTGTATTTCTGATTCTAAGCTTCCAACCATAAAATTAAAAGTTTTTGTTTCATTCATTATTGTATCTCTTCTCTTTCTAATAATTATTAACTTTATTGGTGTTGTTCCATAATCCATAGTAATTGTTCCAATAATTAGACAATTCATACTAAACAGCAAGCAACTTCTGTCATTTTTTTCTCCATTATCATATCATTTTATTATGTCTGGTTTTACTGCTGCAATTATGAAACACTTTATTTTAGGTACAGAATTCTTATTATCCATTTTTTATTTTTCCAGTCATATCAGTGTTATAACAAGCAAAAAGCTTTATAAGTACTGAATAAAGAAATACAGTACAAGGTAGAGTTATTTTAACACATTTGTGATATTTTAAACTGATACTTTTCTTTTCATCAACTCAATAAACAATTCTACAAATGCAGAATCTTTTTTTAAAACTTTAACAATTTTCATAAAATTTTAAATTTTTAAAAATTTGAAAAAAAAATCTTGTTTATAAGTACAAATGTTCATAACTTAAGGAGTGATTTTAAAAATTTGAAAAAAAAAAAAATCTTGTTTATAAGTACAAATGTTCATAACTTAAGGAGTGCTTATAATTTAATAACAGAATTTTATATATTATATAGTATTATATCAAAATACAATTGAAAACAGATTTCCATCCACCATTTTTAACTATATATGTTTAGCAGAAAAATGCCTGTTATTGTAACAAGTTATTTTATATATTTTTTGGCTTTTTTAAAATTGTTATAAATATTATATATTTATATTGAAATAGAAACCTTGAAAAACTGTTTGAAAAAACAAGATCCCCATGTTAAACACAATCAATGCTTTCTCAATAAGTCTAAAATCTTTAGCCATATCCAAAAAATTTTCTTTCATTAGAACCTTCACTAATTTGATCTTTAGCATCATTATAGATACTTATAACCTCTTTTTGAATTAAGTGATAGTCACCTGTATTTCTGATTCTAAGCTTCCAACCATAAAATTAAAAGTTTTTGTTTCATTCATTATTGTATCTCTTCTCTTTCTAATAATTATTAACTTTATTGGTGTTGTTCCATAATCCATAGTAATTGTTCCAATAATTAGACAATTCATACTAAACAGCAAGCAACTTCTGTCATTTTTTTCTCCATTATCATATCATTTTATTATGTCTGGTTTTACTGCTGCAATTATGAAACACTTTATTTTAGGTACAGAATTCTTATTATCCATTTTTTATTTTTCCAGTCATATCAGTGTTATAACAAGCAAAAAGCTTTATAAGTACTGAATAAAGAAATACAGTACAAGGTAGAGTTATTTTAACACATTTGTGATATTTTAAACTGATACTTTTTTTTTCATCAACTCAATAAACAATTCTACAAATGCAGAATCTTTTTTTAAAACTTTAACAATTTTCATAAAATTTTAAATTTTTAAAAATTTGAAAAAAAAAAAAATCTTGTTTATAAGTACAAATGTTCATAACTTAAGGAGTGCTTATAATTTAATAACAGAATTTTATATATTATATAGTATTATATCAAAATACAATTGAAAACAGATTTCCATCCACCATTTTTAACTATATATGTTTAGCAGAAAAATGCCTGTTATTGTAACAAGTTATTTTATATATTTTTTGGCTTTTTTAAAATTGTTATAAATATTATATATTTATATTGAAATAGAATATTATCATAAAATTATTTAAACATTTTTATTAAGATTTTTTATAAAATGTCAATATTTAATATAGAATAAAATATATTTTGATATATCAATATTTTATTTATTTAATTTATATAATTATAAAAAGTAATGTGGTTGTTTGTCTGTGGCAATCACATAATGGGAATGGGATCTTGAAAATTTTGTATATATCCAGGTTATGAATATCATAATATCAAAAATGATTAAAATTACATTTTTTGGATTTGGTTATGGCTGAATCTTTTGATTGTTGGGAAGCTTTAAGGTAGAAATATAATTAATATTTTAATAATGATTTTGGGATAGATTATAGGATTCTAAAGAAGATAATATCCAATATATGATATCATTTTGTTTGTGCTATCATCAGGCACATGATGTCAGTATAATGACATGAGCTTGATGAGGTAACAGGTGATGACATTACAAATGCTTATTTAAATATGCTGCCACAATTTAAGTATGATCATATCATTATGATACAAAATGGATATGTTGTCTATATATCATATACAGGAATACCTTGCTTAGCGCAGTTTTGAACAATGTAGGTTTTGGTCTAATGTGGTTTTTATTATTACCAAGAAGGTTGATTATTACCACATTGTGTATATCAACATTAGCAACATTGATCTGTGACCTCCCAAGTGCCACAGATGACAGTTGAGGGCCACATTTATGCAGTAGTTTTTTGATTGGTTCTCTTGTAGACACATTCTTTCCCCACAGCATTTTATTATCTACATTAATATTAGTATTTAATATTCTTTTATTATTTAAGTATGAGTGAAAAGAGACAAAACAAAGAAGACACTGTTAGAGTAACAAAAAATGCAAGTGGTTAACATTAGTGAAGAAACTTGAAATTATAAAATGTCATGAGAATGGTGCTTCGTTTGATAAAATGGCATGTGAGAATTCAATGAATGAGTCCTAATGTTTTCTTCAACTTTTATATCAGTTTAAAATGATTTTATTTGCTATTAATGATTTTATTTAGTTAATAAAAATAAATATTTTTTTTCATTTTTAAACATTTTTATTATCCTAAATCTTTGTAATAATCAATTAAATTGAAATCCATTATAAATAGACCTCGAACAACATGATTTTGCATAGAGCGGATGCTTCTTGGAACCAATTAACTGCACTATACAAGGTATTCCTGTATATACATATATACTGTTGATTCCTAGCATTATATGAACCCATATTATATAAGCTGCATGAGTTATATATGAATGAAGTAGCAAAAAATATGAACATTAATTACAGTAAATAAATACTAAACATTCATAAATATGGAATTTCAAACATGTATTTAGCTATATAATGCAATATATGCATTTTAACAATAATTAAAATGTTTGATTTATGAATAAAACAAAATTGGAAAAAGGTTTTATGTGATGGTTCCAATTAGAGTGAAAATTTCAAATTTATCTACTGTATTATATGAGTAACATATTATAGGGGTCTACTGTATATATAATGAATATGTATATATATGATTATCATATTTGTGGATATGAATAATTATATCTTCAAAAATGCTTGGGAAATTCTAAGACGGAATGACTTAGAATTTCTGTCTTAGAATTCCAATGTTGCTTAGACATTTTTCTAATGGAAATTTTATATACCATTTTTAGTAATTCATATACTCTGAATGAATAAATGCTATAAAAACAACAGTGACAATTTATAAGAAATTCTTTTAGTAAATATAATTTTGAACTTTTATATCACCATAACTGATTTTAAATTTTGATATAATATAAAATTTCTTTAAAAAAATAACATAATTTGAAATATAAAATAAATAATTAGCAAGTGAAATAGCCAACATAATATAACTTTTTTTCAGTGCAAATTATTAAATCTTAATTGGCAACAAGAAATTTCTAATATCAATGCCTCAATTAATAATGATATAACCTAGTATTTTTTTTATAAGAAAGTCACAAGATTATACTGTATGAACAAATGATTTTTCTTAATTAGTAAAAAACTAACTAAAAAACTATGCTAAATAAAAACATGCAGCTTTGTAACATAGGCCAATTCTTAGTTTTTCTACTGTACAGGTGCATAATCTGTAAATGATTAATTGCCAGTATCAAAATGGCATCTATGAAGAAGGAAGCCCAGTGTGTTTTGTAACATCATGAAACAAAATTGCCAGTAATAGTTCAGTGAAAGGTCAGAAGTGAATATGGACAGGAATGCCAGATATTAAAAGCATTAAAAGTTGATATATAAAGTTTAAAAAGATAGGTAATGTTGGTTACCTTAAAAGAAATGGTAGGCCAAGTTAAATGACAGGACATTAACTTTTGCATGATGCTTTTCAACACAGTGCTCAAAAAACTTGCTCGCATCTTATATGAACTTTGAATATCTTAGAGCACAATGGTTAAAATTTTGCACAAATGAACTTTATTTTTTATGCATATAAACTGTAAATTGTTCAAGCTTGAAGCAAAAAAAACTGTGGAAATATGTATTGTTTAGTAAAAATACTTTTTGAATTGAGATAAAAATGTGCAAAAAATTCTATATTTGTATTTATCATAATTTTTATGTAATAAATATTTTCAAATCAAAGAAAAACTTTTTTCACTATATAATGGACTAGTATTATTCTAAGTTGTTCGTTTAGTTGAAAATATCATTAAGTAAGAAAAATCAAGAAAATATAAAACAAATTACAAAATTGCATAATATATTTCATTTGTTATTCAAGAATATTTTGCTAATATTTGCCGAATCAGATTCAGAAAATGCTAAAAACTAATTATCATTATCAGTTTCAAAACAAAATTTTACAGGGTGTTTGTTTTCCAATTTCATTTTTAGAGATAGAGGATTCAATTTTGTACAAAAACTGTTACATTAAAACATATGAATGTTTTTGCTTTGTTTTTGAATAAGAGATTGTTAGATTTTTGTGCTGTCACTTACAATATAAACCTCCAGACTATTTTGGGACACTCAAAACTATAATTTATGTAGATATATATCATAAAAATGAACTGTATACATGATTATCAAAGAAAATTACCAACATCCTCAAAAATATATTGTCATTAGATATATGTGAATATTCATATTTACATAAATTCAAAAATATTAATTTAGTGAGCATTTCACAAATAAGATTGGGAATGTGTAGATCAATCTTTTTTTTAATGAATAAGCATGCCTGTCTCTAATGCATATATCATAATATTAAATGGAAATATAACAATCTCTGATATTTCTGATCAATAATTTGTGCAATTTCAGATAGTTCTAATCATTTAGAAAATGCAGGATGATTATTTTACCGCTAATTTTGGATATCAGATTTGAGCTTCCAATGATTATGTATTGCTGGTGGGCTTTCTGCTCATGTCAGTTGTTGTAAATTTCCATTATGTGTTTTGATTCTGATTTTTTTATTGTTTAAACTTTGTTTAATATTTCTGAGACTGGAAACAATGAAAAATTTCAATAAAACTGTGTTGAAGATAAATGTGACAAGATATGATCATGTTCTGCCCTTCCATCCAACTTTTTCTTTGCATAGCATCATATTGCTACATTTTAATGATGTTAAGTCTAGAATTTTGTCAGTGACCTTATTTATTTATTCTAGATGTGAAAATTTTTTAAATTGTAAAAGAAATTATCAGTTTATTTAAATGAATGTCATATTGTTTTCACACTTGAAAGTTGAAGAGTTGACTTATATGTGTATTTCACATTTTTATCAATTTTTCAAATTCTGAAGTGGTTAGCAATCCATGTGGAGTACTTGGATTGGCTTATACATGACTATATCAATCATGGGCTGCAGCATTAGCATAAATCAAAAAAAGACAAACTGAAAAAAACCATTTAAAGTTTCCTAAAATATACCAACTACGAAAAAACAAGAAGAATATTTCTGCTATCTGACAAGTTATTATTGAACTAATAGTAATTCAGTATTGCTGCCAGATACAGTTCACTTTTTTGTGGCTTAGAGTTGTATTAACTCAAATTTTTTTTTTTTTTTTTTTTTGTGCTACTATTGCAACTCATGAACAATATACTCATGTATAAGCCAATCCATGTACAAACTGACTCTATAAAGATGCCAAAATTTTTCTAAATTATAAATAAAATTGAATAGAGTAACTGATGTGTTTGTGTTCACATTAAAAATATCAACTTTAAATAATTTCTTTAATATTTGAAAATTGAATCATAAATTAGTTTATATTAATCAAAAAATTATTCACATAAATTTAAATATTAATACAAGTTATTTCTTACAAGTTAGTAAAGAATTTTAACATAAAAAAAAATCATTGATATTAATTGAAAATCATTTGTTGTAGAAAAAATACTTAATCTAAGTTAAGATTCAATAATGCAAGCTTTTATATAGCCAGAATTCTATTTACAATGGAAATTACTATGAATATATAGCTGAATATACTGTATACAACAATAAATATTGCAGAACATTTTATGAAAATCAATCGAAATATGCAAATATAATAGAATCTTGATTAACTGAGTGTTTTGTATTATCTGAAATGAATTTTTAAAAACTTGTATTTTATTTTATCATCAAAGACAATATGTAATTTAGTATAGAATATTAAGATATAATATTAACAGCTACAAGAATACATTTTTTTCTTATCTGTGATATAATTTTGTGAGGCTTGCATGGCCCGCAGGACGATATTCAACAAAAAAAACAGGCTATGGTCTACCTGCGGTCTGTGGAGTGAGTAAGGACAGGTAATGAGACTTAGACAACGACGGACACAGAGACTACATTTGTAACAACAAACAACTTTCTTTATTGGAGAGAGAGAGAGTTTTACAGTATCAAAACCTGACAATTAGCATTGGAGGATAAATACCTTTACAATAAAGTATTTTTTTCTTAAATTGTGGAAAATGTCTTTTTTGTTGGGCTGCATGGAAAACCTTTGATATAACAGTACTTTCGTGATACACTTGCACTGACACCAGTTTCCTGACGAATCCTTCCCTTATCGTTGTCAACGATAGATCAACGTTCCCGGCGATGGGTGATGACTCGGGGTTTAGCGACAGATCTTGACTGAGATGGATGATGACTCGGGCTTGGCGATGGATCTTGTTGGAGATGGGCGATAACTGCCTCCTTTACTTCCGTCTGTTTCTCCTTGTGTTCTCTCTTTTTTCTCTCCAATACGTGCGGCTAATCCCCTTTTTAAACTACGCCAAGCCCGGGACCAAAAACGTGACATTTCATCCAAATTCTCGGTGCTTTCTGGCTATTGTTTATTTTCTTTCTGCTGCAGGTGGGGTCTACTGCGTTAGTCCCTGGACAAGCACGATCTTTCATCTGCGATACGTAATCTCTTTTTGTTTTGAGATTTACGATCCTAGGGACGAAGTTTTGTGCAATATAATGTGGATAGATCGACGCTTAACTGTCCTTTTAGTTTTAAAGTTCCCTATTCTCTCTTTCTCAGCTGCGGAGAACTGAACAACTCAGACCAACTGCGGAATAGACACAATTCATGGGGGTCTATTCTTTAAAGTGCACTCCCATTGAGTTATGACGAGGAGGGGAGTGGCATTGTACAGCAGGCCCAAATTCCATATCTCCACAATTTTGATACACAGTGCTATTTTTTCATGTTTGTAATAAAACAGTTGTAAACAATATTGGGTTATTTTATAATTTAAAAGTCATTATATTCAATAAGTAGATCTAATCTGAAAAAAATAGTGTGTACATCACAGTAATGTGTTCAAATACAATTAATAATAATAAAACTGGATTTGAACACATATCATAATAATAATTTACCAAATCTTTTATGTTATCTGATGTTCCTCAATCCACATTATCTCAGATAACTGAGATACTGCACATAATGTTTATGTTTGTCTGTTTTAGTAGTAGTTATAGAATTCTGATAGGGAGTATCCATAAACTATGACACACTATTTCAAACATTTTTTGACCCTCTTCTCAATTTTTCATCACACCAAGCTTTTACCCCGTGATAGTTACATCATAAATTTGAAGACCACCCTCCCCTTCTACTAAAAATTTTCCCTCAATTTTATGTAAAAATAATAAAATAAAGTATAAATATAAAAAATATATAAAATAGTAAATAGGAATTACTTTACACAGTTACATTGTTACACATATTCTTCAATTTCCAAATAAATAACTGGATATAAATATATTAGAAATAACTATATACCTTACATTTTATATACAAATGTATTTCCAATATATGTTATATTACAGTCTATTTTTCAAACAATTATATTTTATAAAAAAATTTTAATCGGAAATATTAGTATTAACAATTTTTATAGCATGACATCACAATTTGAATGATTCCTTCCTTCTCCTGTATCATTTATTGTCACAAATCTGTTACACACTCCTACTCCTAATGTGATGTAGTTTATGAATACTCCATATATAAATTTCAGATTTTTCAAAATTTTATTTGAAATATTTTTATTTAGTCAGATTTGCACAAATCATCTTGCATAACTTTGAGATTATTTATATATATTATTCACAAATTGTTTATGTTCTAGCTTATTTTAGAAATTTTTCTTAATTTAGAAATTTTTGTTACAAAATTTATCAAATTACTGTTCTGTATTTTTATTTATATTTATTTTGAATGACTTCCATAATTAACTTACACTTTATTACAATAAACTTTAAATGATTATAAAAGTACAATATTTATTATTCAATTAGATCATAAAGAAGCAATTATTATTTTTTAAACTAAAAAAAAATGATAAAATTTTTTAGATTAGAATTTGTCAACTGTTCTTTTTTTTTTTTTTTTTTTTTTTTTTTTTTTTTTTTTTTTTTTTTTTTTAAATATCAAATTATTTTTGAATTTTAAATTCTTATTACTGTAGGTTTTAAAGAATGTATATGAAAACATTTCATGTAAGAATTTTTATTTTTTTATAAAATAATTTATGAATTATATCTCTAGTAGACAAAAAAAAATTATTTAAATTCACTTGGTTTTACCCATACAAAACCAGTCATTCAAGTACAGTAATATATTTAAGTTATTAAATTACAAATATTTGAATGATAATATGAAAAGATAAAATAATAAAATTATTATTATTTTATAATTTATCTTAATTACAATATTTCAAATAGTGAAAAATTGTAAAAATAGGACAATTTTGCCTTTTCCTGCTGTTGGTGTTCATAAAATATCTGCTTTGGATAAATAAACTGTGATATTTAGTATTAAAAATTTTTAATAAAATATAAGTATATTTCAATTGGCAATTAAGAATATGACTTTGTTTTTAAACTGGAGATTGATGGACTTTAGCATGATTCAAGCATTATATTCCCATCTTTGATTATTGTAATATTCATTTGAATGGTACAGAACCTTAATAAATCTTAATTCTATTTTATGTTAAATATATAATTTCATTATTTATTTCAGTTGTTCTAATTTATTATTTGCGAAAAATACCAATAACATATTAGAACATAAAATAAAAAATTTTCCAGTTTAATAGAAATGAAAATATTTCTATTTAATTGATCTTTTATTCAAACATTAGATATTTATAGGTGGTATTAAATAATTATTTGTTCATTATTTTTTCAGTGAATTTTGGAATCACATACTTTGATAAAATTTTTATATGTTGTTAATGTTTTTATCTTTAGTATTATGATTACAGTTAAATTGTATTCTTGGAAATAAAATTGTTTTCTCAAATATCAAGATTTTATAACTGACACAATTTAATAAATATTTTAATTAAAAATAAAAGATGTTTATAATGTTATAAAGAATTATTTATTTTAAAATATTTAATTTGAGATTGATGCAACACTAAAAAATTTTCTTTTGAATGATATCTTAATGATAAAAATATTCCTGTGTGTTTTCTGTTTTGATATGTTGTCTCATCTCTAAGTGTCAAGGTCTAACATCTACTATATTATGTCTCATAAAAATGTCTTAAAAGGAGAATTTAAAATATGTTAAGAAATAATAAATAATATGAAACAAATAATTTAAAATATGCTATGAATATAAAATACCTGCAAGTAGTTTTTTTTTATAAAACTATGATTTAGTTATAATTTTTTTTACCCTAGAAATAGCACTTGAAAACAGAAAAACAGTTTATTCTCTCATAAAAGAAATGTTTTCATATTATAATTAATTGAAGCAGCAAGAAAAGAATACAATTTGAATGCATATTCAAGAAATGAATATATAGCATTATAAAATTAAATATATATATATTCTAATACATAAATAATAGTAGTAATAATACATTAAACAAAAATTTTATTATTAGAAGCAGAATCATTAGTATAATAAACAAATTCAGGCTATAGAATAGCATATCCATCCAACTCATTTATCATATAACTACGATATTTTTCTTTAATTTTAAACATTTCTATTAATCTTATATTTTTGTAGTTTTTTTTCATATCAGTACACTATTTTGTATAGAATTGTTCCATAGCATAGTAATTTATATTTTCCATGAAATTTTTTGCTTAAGAGAGAGAGATTTTCCATGACTCAAATTTTATTTATACTTAAGCGATATAACAAAACATCTTATTATGTGTAGTATTTGTCAGTAATAGTACTTGCTTACATAATAGAATGGTATAATTTTCCTAATTGTTTAATTATTGTAAATGATATTTTGTCATCATAATGGGCACTATAAATGCAATTTTATTTCATTTAAAGGCTATCTGTTCTTAAGAATTTCCATATCTAAATGGCTTATCCGATATGGTAATTTTACCAAAATTTTTGGTATTGGTGAAAATTTTCTTGACTTTTACTTAAAATTACTTGCAAAAAGTTCAAGTCTGAAATATGCTTATTTCAGACTTGAACTTTTCGCAAGAATTCCATTTCTTAAAATTTTTTTAAGTATAGTGCCCATATTTAGTTATGAAAATATTTTTTTTTTCTTTTTGAAGATAAACTTTAGTGGGAATCAGGGCCGCTGAGAGAAATTTTCAGGCCCGTGACAAGTCTGGCCCAGGTCCCACTTAAAAAAGTGCATCACTTTGGTTTAATTAAAAAAATCCATATAAAAACATTATGCATTTATTTAAAAAAAATGCAAACAATAAATTCAAAATTCCATACATTACATACTATGTTATATATAAAAAGAGTTTTTGGTACGACTGCTTTGGGTGGTCTGTCGGCAGCCTGCGAACTATCGAACACGTTATTTGACACTTTAGGCCCGACGGTCGGGCCCTTTTCGATGCCAGGCCCTTGACAAAAGTCACGGATGTCACCCCCTCTCAGCGGCCCTGGTGGGAATAGATAAATAAGTAAAAACTGCCCGATTCCAGTTCCATCAGAAAAAAATATGTTCACAATGCTTAAATCGTTTATCAATGTGATCAACCGCTAACAATATTTAATAATAATAAAAATTTTTGACCTCTATACAGATATTAAAAAAAAAAGATTTCTATACTCAGATATTCGTTGCTACAATGGGTCCACGAATATCTTGGCCCTTAAGTTGTGCTTTTTCGTACCTAATACTAGTTATCCCACTGCCGACATCGCATTTTAAAAATTGATAGCAGCAGGGCTGCCGAGAGGGAGTGACATCCGAAACTTTTGTCACGGGCCCGATCTTCGGGTCCTGACGTGTCTAATAGTTCGCAGGCCTCCGCCAGAGCACCCAAAGCAGGCATGCCAAAATAAACTATTTTATATATAACATGATATGTAATGTATCGAATTTTGAATTTATTGTTCACTTTTTTAAATAAATGCTTAATGTTTTATATGACTTTTTTTTATTAAACCATGCACTTTTTTAAGTGAGGCCCTGACCACAGACTTGTTACGGGCCCGAAAATTTCTCTCGGCGGCCCTGGATAGCAGCATCCAAATATTCTGATATGAACAGCAAATCCATGTGAATATTGTATTTTAGTTAAAACATAAAATTTGAAAATACTAAAAATGCAATATTTGTCTGAATATATAAGTTTTCTAAATTTCAATAACCAAATAAAAATGATTTGATAATGTATATATGCAAAGTTTTCATTATGTAGGTATTTTTGATAAGCTAATCCAGGTTTCTATATATTCTCATAAATATAATATATTAAAAAATTTTTTATAGATTTTGATTTTTTATAATTATTTTTTCATAAATTATGAAATGTATTATTAAATTTTTTAAAACTGAAAGGGAATTTATTAAACGATCTTTAAGAAACAATGTATTTAATCTAAAATACACAATAAGGATTTTTTTTATCAAAGAAAAATAATTCGTATTACCGTAGTATTAATTAATGAACGATTTTTACTATAATTTCTTCAACAAAGTTACAGAAGTTGAAGCTAAGTTTAAATTACACGATAACTGATTCACATTGAGACTGCATATTGGTATGTGGATAATATTTTCAGATCTTATTTTTTAATAAAAATGGATATTTAGCGAAAACATTTCGTCCATGATAAATAAATACATGTTGAGATGCTACACGTGACAATTGTAGTAATGGTTAACCATTAATATTAGTCTCAATGACGATAAAGGGAAATAAATAGTATGTTATATAATTTTAATTATCCTTGTAATTTATTTAATCATTGCTTTAATATAAATATGCGTGCTATAAGCTTACGATGATTTTTAATGTAGTAAATACTAAAATAATAATAATCTATTTTCGCAAAAACTTAAAAAAAATATTGAAGCATAAATAAAATTAAAATATATTAGGCAACAATTACATTCATACCTTTTTTTATGCTGAAAGAATGGATCATTGCACAATTAGCTTAGATCAATCAGATCATTTGCTATATTGTATATTTTTTTCCGATTTATCATCAAATATATTTAAATTTCATTAATTGATTAAACGATTTGGTATAACTTATTATTTGACATTCAGAAAATATTATATTTCAAATGAATGTCATATAATGTTTATCACGTGTGTTCATCGGAACCTTTGTATATTAATTGGGAAAAATTCAGGTTCGAAATGCATGAACTTTTTGTCAGTTATCGTTGTCTACAATATTTGGAATTGAACAATTTATAAATTTTTTTTGCTTAAAATTCAAATATTGTGAAATGTTAAAATTTAATTATTACTAGGCTTTGATTCGAAATGCATTTTATTGAAATCTCTGCATAAAAATTAATTGACTAAAGTTGTGTTTGAACTGAAAGTTCAATATTTTTTCTTATTATCAAATTATGTTCATCAGGTTCGTCTATAAACTATATCATTTATTAATGAGATTTGAAAGCATAATTTCATTTTATATTTTTGATTACCAAGCAGCAGCGGCGGCTCGCCCATAAGGGCTGCAGTGCTGCAGCCCTCCCACCAAAATGAAGATCCCCCTCATCAGTGTTATAAAGAGAATTAAATGTCATACATGCTCTAACAAAAAATAATCTAAGATTGTTCAAGTTTTTTTTATCTTAATCGGAAGCAAGTTTATTTTTCACGATTTGAACTGAGAACATGTAGTTGATCATTTCAAATGATAGATCTTTCATAAATTTCATTAACATTTGCATATCATGTTTCTTTATCAGTTCTTCAATAGTTGATAAGTGTAAAATATTTGTAATATGATCTTGAGTATTTGATAGATATATACTACAGTAGAGCATTGATTATCCAAACTAATTGGGACCAAGAGTAGTTCAGATAAACGATTCTTTCAGATAATCGATCTGACAGAAAAATAAGAAAAAACATAACGTAAAAAATAAAACAGATGTATTTGAAATTTGTTTTGTATTTTTTATAAAAGTTATTCTGTCTCATTTCTTTAACATCCTAACCTAAGATAAGTATTTTGAAAAATAATCACTTAATTTCTTTTCAAACCAGTTTTTATCCTCTTTTTCCTCCAATACTCGATACAAACTAAATTATAAAAACAATACAGTCAATGTGCATAACAGAAGCTTAGATTCCTACCCTAAACATTGTAGGGTGGGAGTATTGGCGGAGACCTGTTGTGTATCACAGTTGAAAATTACGTTCGGATAATCGATGCTCTACTGTATTTATTTTTTTGATTGTACGATATCATACTTAATTTAGAGAATTTAAACTTGATACAAGTCCAGCAGAATATAGTTGTATGCCATACACTAAAGAAGATATGAATGCTGCATGAAACCAAGTTTGAAGTATATGTTTATCCTTTACTTTTGAGAAATATCTTGGTATAAATGCAGATTTTCTAGTTATTTGATTTATTATATAGTTAATATGAAACTTGTAGGAAAGATGATTATTCAGATACAAATAATCCTAATCTAGCCAAACTTCCCCATAGGTTTATTTTAGAATTAACTGCCAAATTAATAATTATTTTTAAATTACGCTACGGTGCCAAGTTTCATCCACGTTTCCAATGTTCTTGAATTCATACGGATATCTTGACCGTAAACAGATGATGTGGCGTTGAAATTGCATGAGTTTATCTTCAAAATCTGCAGGAAGTTTTTGGCAGATTGAAGTTTTTTGTCTCAAAGAAAATCTTTCCCTTCTCATAAATTTTTCACACCAGCCTCTTGATGCTCTAAAATTCTCGATTCTAAATTTATGAATGGCTTCTTTTGCTTTGCATTGCAGCATTTGTATTGTAACTGGCAATGCTTTAGATCGAGCGTCATGTACCAATTGAGCGGCACTATCATCTACTTCAGGATATCTTCCTTTTTTTGGTCCAGTGAAAGACTTTGTTTAAGGTTTACAAGCAAAAATCATATCACGTTGTTTACGTCATCGACGTATATTTGTTTCATCCATATCAAATTTTCTGTTCTGCTGCTCTATTTCCGTTTTCTTCTGCATATAAAATCACCTTCCTTTTCATACTTGCGTCATAGTGAACTCGTCTGGATGCCATTGCCGATATCTTTGATACAGTATTTGGGGATTAAAAAAAAGCGTATGCAAAAAAGTTCAGGTTAGAACTGAATACTGAAGATAAACTGCGGAACGTGATGAGTCATTGATGCAGGTGGCCAGAATGGACGATTACATTTTTCATTTCAAAGGGGTGGAAATTCAATTTCTTCCATCCAACGAATTTTCTACCTTCGATTCTAAGCCGCACCCGCTTTTCAGTAGCATTAACATTGGGAAAAAAGTGCGGCTTAGATTTGAATAAATACGGTAATAAAAAATATCAAAATATTTGTCCATAAAAAAATAAAAAATGGGCAATTTCAGTTCTTTAAAGTCAATCGTGTAATAATGAATGAGAGTTAGCTCTGGTTTCAATTTGTCTTATTTCATTTTTGCAACAGAAAATAACAATGAAATAATAATTTGATTATATATCAAATAACAATGAAAATAACAATTTCATTGTTATTTTCATTGTTATTTCATTATTATTTTTATTACTTGATAGAAAGTAACAATTTCATTGTTATTTCCTATCAAGTAATAAAAATATGCATTATATTCATTATAATAATGTTTTTAATCAGTTAACCAACGGTACAATTACAATTCACAGTATTACTATAAATACAAGAATAAAAATCATAACTAGGTACCTCTTTTTTATTTTTGCAAGGTAGACTTTTGTGGCATTTAGAATTATACAAAATGCTATTCTTTATGCACAAACATAATTTAGATACACAATGCTTTGTGCATTTAAAGCAGATTTAGCCCTATGTACATACTTCCACTGGCACAGATTGTAGCCTTCCTCAATGAGATTTATTTATCCTGGCAGATATTCTCTAAGGAAAGAAACTTCTGCTGGCAAATATCAAACTCTGAGTGGGAATATATGAGAAATGAAGACTTTTCTTTTAATTTTTTACCACTTCAAATTTTGACTAGGAAATACTAGAACGTCTGATGAGCATTAGGATGTTCTCGTTTTGACTAGGAAATTTTAGTATTTCCTGAATTTGGATTTGTCCTGTAACATATATATTTTACTAGCAAAGTGTGCCCAGCATTGCCTGGGCACACTTTGCTAGTAAAATATATATAATACGGTTTCAATTTGTCTTATTTCATTTTTGCAACAGAAAATAACAATGAAATAATAATTTGATTATATATCAAATAACAATGAAAATAACAATTTCATTGTTATTTTCATTGTTATTTCATTATTATTTTTATTACTTGATAGAAAGTAACAATTTCATTGTTATTTCCTATCAAGTAATAAAAATATGCATTATATTCATTATAATAATGTTTTTAATTATAATGTATAATCCCTTTTGAGCACATTAGACCAGCCAATACATTTTTTTTTGTATCAATTTTGATAAAAGTATAATTCTTACATTAAAATATAAATTTTGGCAGACTTGATAATTAGGCTGATGCTACATGGATTGTACTAGATATACTGTATACTATACAGTATAATTATAGTATATGCTGATGGCTTCAGAAGCTATATTATAGCTGGATCAAAATTTTCCAATTAAATATAAAATAGTTATTTAAAGTTTAATGAATTTGATGGAATTATTTCAAAATTGGTGAAGTCATGTGTTAATTATACCTAATATATACAAATGTTAATTTGTCTCGGTGATATTTTATCAAAACTAAAATTGTTATCAGCATGTTTATTTTAGTTTCTTATAAATATACTTTGACTACTATGCTGATATTATTTTTTTCCCTATTAGTTTAAAATAAAATCACAAGAAGAAAAATTACGTTGGAAAAGTCGAGAAAGACAGCAATGATATCGTGCTAGGAAGAGAAGCATATTACAAGCAAATAATCAACCAACATTTCTAACTGAGGCTATTAAAATCGATAATAACAAATTTAACGAAAATTTGATTCATCAGCATTATTGTGGCCCAATGATTGATATCCAAAACTTTACTTACTGTTTATACCATTTTAATAAACTATTTTTACAGATTTAATATATTGTCTAATGTTTCCAATTATTATTATGAAACATTTGATATATTTAATAGTTTATTAAAATACTTTGAAATTGTGTTTTTTTTCTTAATTCCTTCAACATTTTCAATCCCATATTAAAGAGTATATTATCTATATCAATATTAAAAAAGAATTGCATCAATTAATTTTTTTATTTTACCCGTCATTTTTGATGGGCATATTTACTAGTATTATATTAAATTTTCTAAAGCTGAGATAATTATAGTAATTAATTACTTTTTTAAATAAATACTTTTATTTAATCTAAATTATATTTTACATTTGATTTAAATAAATTCAAAATTATTATTTTAAATTAATTTTTGTTTAGTACAAATTTTTTTATATATATTTTTCTCTTAAATAATTTTAATGTATTTTTTTAAATATTGCATTATCAGTATTGTAATTATATTTTTTAATACAGTTACAATAATAATAAATATTATTTATTTAAGAAATATTTTAAAATAAATATGAATTGAAGAGGGTTACAATATAAAATTATCAATAAAACTGCTTAATTTTCAGAAGTAAATATATTTTAACAATATCGTATAAAAGTAAATTTGATACACTTTATTAAAGTTATTATAGTAGTGTATATTAAATAAGTAGCATATTGAAGATTTAAATATCATAATTAGAAATTATTACTTATAAGATATGTTCAACTTATCATGTTTTTGCAATAAATATCCTTAAACTGTTTTCAAATTTATTTTATTTTTTATGTTTGTATAGACCAAAGTATGATTACTTCTAGATATACATACAAAACTGGTGAGAACCAATATAGCTAAATACATTTTTTTGTTTTCCCACAAAATAATAACAATTATTATGGAAATAATAAAATTTTTTCTTTTATGAAGACAGTTTGTCTATGAATTAATTTCCAGGCTACAACTTTTCCTGTTGAAGAGTGGATTCATCTACAATGTTATTCATAATTTAACTAATTTAAGATCACGTTTCCTAGTTTAATTAATATCATTGTCAAATTCTGTTTATATTAGTTTTATTATTGGAATCAGATTTATTTTTTTTATGAATACTTTAAATATTTCTGTCAATAACTATTTACATCAATTGATATTGTTCTATTAATTCTATACTTCTGCTAAAATATACTATGATTAACCAGGGATGTATATTGATTATAGAAAGTGAGTAGCCTCAAAGATCTGGGAATGTAGGAGGCCTGAAATCATAAGATTTTTTGCATCTCACATTTTATTTGTATTTTTATGAATTATATGTAAAATTACTACAGTTGTAGACATTCTGCCACTCTTTTCTGTAATTTCTATAATAAAAGATTTTTTCTTCCTAGTGTTTTGCCTTTTTTAGTATTTATATGTAAAAGTAGTTTCCTGTTATTTCATTTAATTTTTGTAACATAACATTAACTTTATAATTTGAATAACAGTTTACTATATTTAAAAACACACTGGATATCTGTTTATATAGAATTAAGTTAGTTTATTATAAAAATTATATAAAAACTACTTTCAAACAGTATTCATCTTCAGTTATTTTATTGGCTTTTATGTAATTATTATGTCTAATAGAATACAAAAAAATGAAATAAATGATTATTGCATTATTATTTATATTAGATTATTTTATATTTTATATTTAGAATATTTCTGAGAAAAACTATCTTTAATAAAAGTTCTCTTACTGTAAAATCTAAATAAAAGTAATTGGTATTCAAAAACATTTTTACCTATTCAAATATGCTACTTTAGATAAAATATAGTAGTTTAACTGAAACAAGCTGTGTGGATAGCAAAATACATTTTTGAATAAATAGTATAATCTTACTATGTATGCTTGTTGTTTACTTTTATTATTAAAAAAGTTCTAATAATTGATAATGCTAATAATATCCAGAAAATTTCTGGATTATTAACATTATTAATTACGATTACATCAGGAAAGAATAGTTTTTCAAAATTGAAAATGATGATAATATATCATCATCAAGAAAGATTAATTCTCTAAAAATTTTGTCAAATATTATGATATTAAAATAATATATTATTATTTATATGGCAATTTGAGTAATAATAATATATGGCATTATTTGGCATTTTAGTAAGAAATATTAAAAAATATAAGAACATTAGATATGGTGGAAAAATTTATATCAAGTAATTATCACAGATTAATACAGCCTATAAGTTTTGGCTTTGCGAATTTCCAGTTGGCAAGTTCCTCTTTCAAATATGAAATATCAAAAAAACTGAAAATATAAACATTAATTGCAATAAATAAATGTTAAATATTCATAAAAAGGCATTTAAAATCATGTGTGCAGCTACACAATAGAGTATAATTGAGTTATCTGCAATAATTAGGAAATTGAGAAAGTTGATTTTCAGTAAAATTAATGTTAAAGAATGTTGATGATTTATGTTTTCATCAATTATTTACAATATATGTTTGAAATAAATTATGTAGTTTTTGACATTAATATTTAAGGTAAAGGAATATTTAAATTTTCAATTTCCCAATTTTTATATTTCTTTATATTACATATAACAGCAAATCTCATATATCTGATTATTGCATAAATTCATTCTGTTTTGTTGAAATGGACAAGGCACTCATTTAAACAGATTATGTAAATTTTATTAAAAGTAATTATATATTATTGTATATTAAAGATGTGATGTTTTACATTTAAAAAATATTTGTATAATATCAACTAAATACATTATATTATATTTGAGTCACTTCCTGACAATTTATCATATAGACATCCTTTCAACCATTTTTGAAGTAATTGATGTAGAAAGTTTGGTTATCTTTATGAATATATCTGATTAGTTGCAAGACATCTTTTTTCTTTTTTCTGAAATGCCGTTTTCTTTTGGCAATGATAATTTTGTGAATAAATCCAGAAAGCAGGAAGCAATTTACAATTAGTAAATATTTTTGTTATAGCTTTCATATACCTTAACATTATTATATTTATATTTCAGCATCACTGCTTTACTTATTTGCAGTATTTTGGGTTTTTTCACTTTTCCTTGAAAGATCTTTTAATAATCTCTATGTATTCCTTCAGAAGATCCACCAACCATTATGAAATAATGTTTTCTAGATGATTCTATCACACTGAAATTTGTTTACTGTTTCTACACACTCTTAAGAAAAAAGTGTGTTACTTTTTGTTGAAAACATTCCGAAATTCCAATTACATGAACAATATGAATGACGTCTTACAGAAAATATATGCATTACTTCTATATTTAAAGCTAGCATACATAGAAAATAAAAGGCTATACAGTTTTTGTTTTGACCATCACAATGCATCAGACAATAAGGATGCATCAGATGTGTTTATGGACTTCAGGCTTAAGTTGTTGTTTAATGATGTAATTCAAATAGCTGAATGTTAGCACCTTTTTTCACTTTTCTTTCTAAGAAATGAAACATGCAGGATTCTCCAAAACTATGCACATGAATATTAAAGATATAAACATGTTATAAAACTGTTCAGTCACTGGGAATTTTGGTAGTGGTAAATTCTGAGCATAGTCAAACTCTAAGATAACAATCAAGTGATGCAATCAGCTGTTTCTCTAGTTATTTGTGTTTCTTTACTTTTCTTTTATATATCATGACATCAGGAATCATGTTTTCATTCACTTCATTGTCACATTGTAGTACAGACATCTGATCTCCACTGTCAAAAAGAAAAGCCCACACAAAAAAACTTCATAAAGTGGAGTATGGGGTCATGCAAACATTATCCAGTAATGCTGAAACAGTAATTAAGAAAAGAGTATAATTTCTTTAAGCTTAGATCAGTAAAATAATTGAGATTTGCTATGAGGAAGTGTTTTGCAATGAACACAAATGAGTTGTCTCACATTCTTTTTGTAATGTAAAGAATTTTGCTGATTTGCATGTTTATCCATTTTCAAGAGTTAAGCTTTGTCATGTATCTTGTACAATTTCTATACTTGAGTTATCTTTTTGAAATAAGCTTATAAAAAAAGATTTGTGCACTTTTATAGATATCATCTCATCTATAGTTATATTATAAACCCAAGTGCACTGTTTATAGATTTATGAACTGTTTACTTGAATTCTTGTTTGCTTACATTTTATAAGTCCAGAAAGCATTAAATTTTGCTTATGTAATCAGTCAGTTACCAAAATGAGCTAAATACAACAATTTTGTTACTGTTTACATACTTAATTGAAACACAATTGTTTAATGCTGCATTCTGTCAGCAGTTTTTAAGACTTTCACAGGAATTGTATTTCCAGACATGCAGATATGTTCTTTACCCTGGAAAATATTAAAAATATATCAGTAATATTTGTTTTTGCTTATTCAGCAATGCTTAAATCTAATTAGTTTTACAAATCATATCTTATTTCAATATCTTTTAGTAATTCTCAATTTCCAAAGCTCTTCATTACTATCAAATATATCCATATTTATTTCTGTTTATTTATTCACCAAATTATTTAGCAAACAAAAAAAAACAATGTCAGTAATAGCAGAAAATTCTTTTAATGATCATTAAGAATAAAAACGTTTTCAATATTTTATAAGGCCACCTTAGCTTCCATTTTCAAATAGATAATACTTTATTCCATTTGAATACAGAATACAGTAAACCCTTGCAGAGCGCAGATTTGCAGAACGCAATATCTTAGTTGTTTCCATTTAATTTGCCCAATGCTACAATTTCATTCATGTGCAATACGCTGATGAGTGCTTGGGTATCTGCAACAATACCCATGTGCACATCTGGCAACCTGTTAGATGCTGCCCGCTAGCTGAATGACTCAGGCTGAGTTGCTATCATTTCACTCACATTAGCAGAGTTGTAATCACGTATTTATCAGTGTTTATCCTCTTCTCCTTTTGCATTTATATTTCTTTTAATTTCAAAAATTCAATATGACATCTAAGAGGAAGAATAATGATGATAAAACAGAAAAAAAGATTCAAAGTTTTGACATTACTTCAGAAAATTGAAATTTTAGATAAGTTGAAAAATGGTACACGTGTTTCATCACTTGCAAGAGAACAAACTATAAAAGAATCAAGCATAAGAATACTTTATGAGAAGCAGTGAAAAACTCTGTATTGCTTACGCAAAACTTTTAAAGAGTTGCGTCAGTCATTATCACAAGCAAAAATCACCAGCTTCTTAAAAACATAATTGTATCGTGTACCTGCTTATTAAGCAGTAATAAAAATCTTTTCAATTAACATTTGTTTCATTTTCCCCTTTTAATTACAACAATATTTAGGTTTGTTTAAATTATATATACTTTCTTAATTTGAACTATACCTAATGCATTTTTTCCATAGAAAGTTAACTTTGTGGAACACAATTTTGCCGTGTGCACAATGTATTAATGACTTAACCCCCGTGTTCGGCAAGGGTTTACTGTACAGGGTTTCCATAATTAAAGTTCCCTTATTCAGAGCTGCCTACAGCCATTAATATTCATCAGAAAATTATGAAACTTTGGGTACACCTTAATAAAGAGATGGGAAAGATATTCAGTAAAAAAATTAGTTCCAAATATTGCCACTAGGGGGCTTATTTCTATTTTATTAATAAATTACACATTTAGCTGCAATATTGATTTGTAATATTAGAGCAGGGGTGTCCAACCTTTTGGCTTCATTAGGACACATTTGAAGAAAAAAAATTGTCTCGGGCCGTACATAAAATATACTAATTCCAAAGATAGTTGTTAGGCAGCTGGATGACCATGTGGTAACGCGTTGGCATGTCATGCAGGAGGACCCGAATCTGGCATCTCCTGAAAAGTTTTTTCAGGATTCTGGGTTTGGCCCAGTGATCCCTGTCCTTCACCATCCAGTCCCCCTCCACGTGTGTAGGTGCAGCCCATCATTGAACTGGCCCCACCCCTTAGTAATCTCACTGATTGGAAAGGTGCATAAAACAAAAAAAAAAAAAAATAGATAGTTGTTAAACAAAAATTTAGTAAATAATGTATAATATATGATATCCACCATGACAAATAAGCAAAAATGTCATAACATAAACTTTGACTTCTTTTCATTCAGAAATTTTTTTTTACATCATTGAGCAGGTCAAGAAGTTTTAATCACTGAAATAAAAAATATTTTAGAAAATGGAAATAGGAAATGTAGATAGGTATTTAAATAATAAAAACTTTATTAACTTCATTAAGTACATAAAAATCTCAATGTTTTAAAGAAGTTTACAATTTTATGCTGGGCTGCATTCAGTACAGCAGTGGGCCGTGGGTTGGACAGCCCTGTATTAGAGCAAATCCTGTTTGACATGATGGCCACTGTTGTCAGATACCCTCTGAAATCTCAAAATGACATGTTCAACAGTTAAGAGAAGTGTGTCTCAAAATATTGAGCATGTGGCACAAAATGCTGTCTTTAAGATCAGCTAAGGCTTTTGTGCTGTCACAGCTGACCAGGTCTTTCAAATAATCCCACAGCCAAAAATTGCATGGATTCAAGTCTGGGGATTGGGCAGGCCAGACATTACGGAAGTGGTGGCTTATGATCCTTTCTTCTGTAAAATGTCTTTTGAAAACATCTTTAACACAACCTGCAATGTGTGGAGGAGATCTGTCTTGCATAAAGACTGTTCATCCAAGGCATTCATGTGCTTATAGAGCCAGAATAATTGAGTTCTTTAACAGTGATGCATATTGCTGCCTAATGATAGACCATGTCACTAAACCTGATGGAGTTAACTCCTCAAAAAAGTATGGCCACAGAATAAATGATGCCAAAAATCCACACCATACTATTACATTTGGGGAATGCAACGAAACATCTAGGATCAAGCAAGGATTTTCTGAATCCCAAATTCAGCAGTTGTGAGTATTCACTGAGCCATCCAAATGAAAATGCGCTTCATCTAACCAGAGGATGTTCAAGGCCAATCAAAATCGACCTCGCAGCAAGCAAGAAACTATAGTGAGAACAATAGTCATGTGTCAAAAGCATGTGGAAGCAACTGCTGAATAAGTGAAAGTTTGTACATTGTACTGATAATACCGTAGGATATTCTGGAGGACCTTATGGACAGTAGAAGATGGCCTATCCAACACTTCTGCAACAAGGCAAACACTAGTATTGCCTATAAAGTTTGAAGTTCTGTCCTCTTTTGCCTGAACTACAACCTCATCTACTACCTCCATACAAATGGATTTTCTTCCTCTTCCAGGACGAACAGCTAATGATCCTGTTGCTTCAAATTTCATTATCATTTTTCAGAGTCCTTTAAAAGTGATTGGACCTCTTTGAAGATTCTTCAAACTCCAAAATTTCTGCAAAGCCACTGCTGTGGAATTGGCGTTTTTATATAAGAGTTTTATTAGCAAAGTGTGATCTTGTAAACTAAGAGTCATTTTGCGTGGTGAAGACACTGGAAAAAATTCTTCTGCAAATGTTTCAACTTTTCATAGTGCAAAAGCTGATAAATGACATTGTTTTAAAAAACATTTGCATGTGCCTTATGGATAGTTTTATAGTAAAGCACCCTCTAGTGGCGATATTTGGAACTAAAATTTTTTTTACTGAATATTTTTCCCATTGCTTTATTAAGGGGTACTCAAAGTTTCATAATTTTCTGATGAATAGTAACAGTTGTAGGCAGCTTTGAATAGGGGAACTTTAATTATGGACACTCTGTACTTTACTCCTTTCAAAAATGAAAATTCAAGAATGAATATTTGAAAATGAAAAATATGGATGCTTTATAAAATATTGAAAATGTTTCTATTCTTAATGATAAATACCATATATATTCATGTATAAGTCAATCCCCCGACTTCAAATCTAGATAGAAAGCAGGACATGATTGTGTCCTGCTCTCTATCTAGCTTTCATATCTAGTTATGTTTCTCTACAATACAATTTTATTGCAAAGTATTTTAGCTGATCACATCTAGTCATGTTTCTCTACAATATAATTCTATTGAAGTGTTTGTTCAGCAGAAAATATCAAAGATATATTAATATTATTCCAACATTTCTGAATCTCAACAAAAATATTTAACAAAGTTTAAATGAAAAAAAATCAGAATTAAAATATGCAATGAAAATTTTGTTCTAACTGATGAAAGTTGAAAGCTGACTAATGCATATGATCATTGGGAGAACAAATCTAATGGCCAAAATCAGATTTATAATCATGACAAAATTATCATCATGTATTTTCTAAATGATAAAAAGAATCAGAAAATGCATAAAGTGTCAATCAGAAAGATCAGTACATAGATAGCTTCACTTAAATTGATCAGAAAGATCAGCTTTAATATTAACTGATAATATGTACAGTAGTGGCTGCCATGTTTATTCATTAAAAAAGATTGGTCTACACATTTCCAATTTTTTTTTGTGAAGGATCCAATAAATTAATATTTTTGAAGGTAATTAAATATAAACAATTATCCATATTTGTATAGTTTTAATAACAGAATTGAGAAGAAATAGATATTTTTTAGAAATAAATATGGCAGATCATATCACTACTGTAGGATGCACTAAGAGTGCAGAGAGGATGAAGAGTATCCAATTTATATATTTTCAACTATATTTAATCAGTATCCAACATTTAAATACATAAGATATTATGTACAGTACATTCATACACATCCACATATTTTTAACAAAAAAATTGAAATAATTAGTAAGATAATGATTTCAGTAATTAAAAAAATTTCAGTCTTAAATAAGCTGAGAGAGTTAAACCTAATTGCTAACGACACCTTCACCATGTGCGATATCAAAGCTCTCTACCCATCACTTCGAATAGAGCCAGTTTGCCTGCTCTTTTATAGATTCTTACTTGAGCATGTACCTCTTGACCAAAGCAATCCTCAGTTTCTGCATGAAATAGCGCATACGATCTGTTACAACTCTTACTACGCCTTTAGAGGTAAAATCTACAAACAGGTACTAGGGGTACCCATAGGCAGTCCCATAGCGGGGACACTTGCAGAGATTCTCCTTAGAGATGTTGAGAACGAAAAACTCCCAAGATTTCAACCTTTCATCAAGTTTTACTTCAGATACGTTGATGATTTACTGGTAATTTGGAATAGCGATGAAAAAATTGATGAGTTAACTGAAGATTTCTCACTGACGCAATTCGGCCTCAAGTTAAAACGAGACCAAGTAAGTAAATCCAAATTACATTATTTAGACCTCTCTTTGCAGATAAACGACGGGGAACTTGTCACCAGCATGTACAGGAAGGCAACATACCAACCGATTCTTATCCCAAACTGGTCAAGAGACCCTCCCAGCTACAAAAAGGCAGCCTTCCGAAACATTTATAGAAGAGCCCTAACATATTGTACTAAAAACGAAGACCTCAGAAAAGAGATTGCTTATATAAGATCAATCGGGGCACAACATGGGTATTCCAGGGCTTTCCTTTCGCAAATACTGAAACAGGTAAACAAGAAAATCTCTGGCAACATTCAGAGAAAAGAAAATCATAGCAGCAATGAACACCAGTTCCGTACCATCTCAGAGACTTAAACGTGATAAAAAGAATAGCGAAGAATAAAAACAAGTGTATAGCCACAAAAAGAGCCCCATCACTCTTTAATATTTTGCACAATGAAAAAGACAGACTAAAAGAGTCAGAACAGGCAGGTGTGTACAAGATTCCTATCAAAGACAAACAGCTACATTGTGATGCCGCCTACATAGGAGTAACCTCCAGATCTATACATAGGCGCATTGATGAACACAAAAGGGAAATTAGACAAGCTAAAACATCCACCTCTCTAGCACAGGAAGCCTTCACTAAAGACATTGAAATTCTATGGGAGAAACGAAAGTAATTAAGAAGGTCCCTCCACACACGCAGCCAATTATCAAGGAATCCCTAGAAATAATTCATAGAAAAGATTGAGAAAACTTAATAAATGATAGATTAGCATGGGAACCGTCACAAGCATGGAGGTTTGCCTTGACCAATGCCCAAAGACCACCGATAAATCGTTAGCTTTGCTGGGCAATTTTTACAAATTTAGGGAGTACTGTGTCAAAAACAGATAGAAGGGATGTCATCAACACAATTCTACCTTCTAAATCACTTGCTTTATTTATTTATGTATTTAGATCCATTACGATTAATGTTTTTGTATCTCACCATATATGTAAATTTTATGTTTTTCTTTATTTATGTTAATACTAGCATGTATATTATTTATTCTCTATTTTAAACTTGTACTAACATCGAACAACCTTAATTGAACGTACTATAAAATTTAAAGGTTGATATAGCAACTAGCATTCTGTTATGTATTAGAACTCCAACTGATGATGGTCATAGACTGAAAGCGTTTGTGGAATTTTAGTTAAATAAGCATTTTATTTTACTACAAATAGTGCTTGTTTTTATGTATTCTTAAGATAATGATTTTTGTTAGAAACAAATAGTGAGGATTATGCAGCTAGCATGAAGGTATAATGGAAATAAGTCATGACTGAGTTAGTGAAACTTACTAGCTTTGAAAAATTTTCCATTTTTTTTGTTCTCTATATAAGCCAATTTTCTTTTATTCAAAAATTTTTTGAGAAAAATTCCTCAGTTTATACAAAGATATATGTTAAATGAATTTTCTGATAATACAGACCTTATTTTTTCTTTGTTTAATGTTCATATTATTTTGCCTTTTCAACATTTATTAGATTATGTTAATAGTTATAATAGTAATAATAATAATAATAATTTGTAGCAAACAGCTTTCAAGAAATGTTAAAATAAACATGACCACATGATATTTTGTATGTAGTTAGAGAAATATAGTATATAAAATCTATCAATACAAAATCATTTACTATCTATATAACTTATTGCATAGATAAGCATATTGCTTTTTGTGCAAAAATATAGAAAGAAATAGTACATCAGTTTTCTTATACATAATGATCATTTGAAAGCTCTTCTTGATAGTGCTACTATAAACATGAAAAGTTTAGCATGAAATATCAAGATATATCATAACTTACAATACTAAATTCATTACTATTCATTCAATACTAAGTTCATTAAATAATAACTTTAAAACAAGTATTTTATAGCAGTAAACTCAATAAACATTTTTTATTTTTATTTTGTAAAGTACTTTCAACTAATTGCCATCCTCAGCATTATACATAAACATACAGAAGTATTTAAAAAGTTGTTTGAATATTGTTAACAGGTTTCAGAAGAATGATTTTAAAAAACAAACATAAGGTTAAATTAAAAAATTACATTAAATAATCATGTTATCTTTTAAACAAATCATATTAAATTATTATCATTAAAGTATATTATTCTAGATTAATAATAGTAATTAATTGATCACTTTTATTTATTCTAAATGTTTAGAATACTTATGTATGTTTATATATAATGCTGAGGATGGTAATTAGCCAAAAGTACTTTGCAAAGTAAAAATAAAAAATGTTTATTGAGTTTACTGCTATAAAGTGCTTGTTTTAAAATTACCATATCAAGATATGTAAATCTGTTGAATTCTAACATAAAATTTTCCAAAAAATAAGAAAAGTTGATTTACCTGATTATTGCAGAAAACTGCTCAATTGAATCTATAGCAAAAACTCCATCATCTGCTATGAAATAGGAAAAATTAAAATGGAGCAATGAGAAGCAAAAGTAGCAACCCTCTAGTCACTATAGTTTTACTAGCACATTACATAAATGATTTTTATGTTTCCAGATTGTGTTTAAGATAGTACAGTAATTCACATATATTAAAACTCATCTATTTATCGCTCAGTAATAATCAATAATAATAATAATTTTTTAGCATTTATATGACAAATAAATTCTTTATTATTATAATTTGCTTGATTTTAATGGCAGTGTTGATTTCTTTAGATCAGGGATTCTTAACCTTTTGATGACTCCACACCCCCAATGGATTGTCCAATTTACTGTGCTTTAGATATGGATAACTAGGAAGAGAACATGAAATAAAATCATATGCATTGATAACTTTATAAATTAATACATTAAATAAAATAAATACCAATACCCAGATATTGAGTCCCATACTTCCAGTATTTGATTCCCATACCCCCAGTTAAGAATCCCTGCTTTAGATAAATTAATCATTGTTTATATTAAAAGAAAAGCCATAAGGGTGATGATGATGCTTATAGATACATAGAGTGGAAGAATGTCATGAATTCCTTAATATTTATATAGAAAGAGAACTGTAATTAGAGAGGAGAAATTCTGATCATTGTATATAACATTTTAATAAACAGTTGTTTTATGTTCTGTTTGAGTTAAAAAAAAATTTTTGTCTTTTTCATTTAATATGACTAATTTATAACAGTTTAATTATAAATTATTAATTCTGTTGAACTTTACTTAATTTAATTATAATCAAATTTATTTGCTGAGAATGGAACCTTGTTTTATAACATTATTGGGAAATGAATTCTCAATTTACTAGTTCTTAGTTTACAAGCACCACTTCAGAAATGAATTAACTTACAACATTTGAAACTATCTGTAAATAAGTTAAATGCAATATTAAAATATATTTTCAAAATTTTTAAATTTCATATCAAGTCAGACCATAACTTCATGAATATATTCTGAAGATTATTGTTGTGAGTCATTGTTTGTCTAGTTTCAATATGAATATTTATCTGAGATTATCTTGTGATGAGGACACATTTAGTTTGTCAATTTTCATGAAGATTTGATAAGATTAGAAATTAAAAAAAATGAACATTAATGATCAACACAAATAACATATACAATTGGTTCTTGAGTGATGAAATCGCAACATGTACAGTAAAAAATTAATAATGAAAATAGAGAGTTTGCGGTGAGCATTTTTCACTTCCCGATACAGTATAAATCTCCCGATACAGATTATAACGTATATTTTGCCCTTGTATTGAATCGGAGTTCCGATCCATATAGAGTTATCGTAGCTCTGAAACGAAATAAACTACGAATCATAACTCGTCTTTGTAATCACGTGACATACACGTTAATCTTTTTTCTTGCTACAAATATGGACGATAAAAATGTAAAGAGGACTCGCTTCAGGTTCAGTGAAAGTGAAAGACTCCAAGCACTAAATGAACTGTTAAGTTTTGTCTGTGAAGACATAACTATATCTGAAGATGAGATGTGGAAGAATATTATGACTAATTTGAGACGTGAAAGTGCAAGGTAAGGTAACAGTAATAACATAAATATAACAACATACATAAAATATATAAAATTTATTTTATATTTATTTTACGAATAGTCGATTTCATCATTGCTCCATTCGAAATTTAAAAGAGCACATGTTGGCACAAGTAGCAAAATATAAAAAATATCAATTAGAAGAGAGTAATGAGAGTGGAAGGGAACGGTTGCAAACAAAATGGGGAGAATTAATGCAACAATTAATGCTAGTATGGCAGAATTATGAAGATTTAGTGGCACTAGAGACTGCCATGAAGAAAAACAAATATTATAGAAAAGAAAGGAAACTGTATTAGAAAAAGCAAAATTGATTTGTGCTAAGGCACTTGGTCAATTAGAATGTGCATCACAATCACCTGCAGAATTACTTCGAGAAATGATTAGCACTGAAGAACAAGGGAATGATGACTATGAAAATAGCAACCTATTATTGGGTGATGGAGAAAGCGAAAATGTAAGCCCTCTCAGTGATATCACAAACCACCAGAATAGTGAAAATGAAAGCATGACATTAAAACAAGTGAGAGGTTTGACTATACCTGCCAGAAAAAAACGAAACACCAATAATAATAAAGAAATGTGGCTTTATTTAAAACAAATGAGTGAACTTGAGAAAAACAGATTAGAATTTGAAAAGCAAAGATTTAATATGGAAATGAATCTTCGCACTGAAGCAATGAACCTGAAAAAAATGAAGATGGAGTTTGATAATAAAAAATGGGAACTGGAGACAGCTGAGAGAAGACAGAAATGGGAATTGGAAGCAGCAGAAAGAAGAGAACAAATTAAAATTCAACAAGCTTTAATTGATGTATTAAAAACAAGTGTACTTAAATGTAATAAAAATGTATTATGAAAAAATAAAATTTTGTAATAAATATAAAATGATAATTTATTAGTGTTGGAAAGAAAAAAACATGAGTACTGTAAAATTGATTCAAAACTTTGATTTAAAAAACATTAAAATTAACATTTTATGCATGCTTCCATTTGGAGCAACAATTGAAAAGATTTTTCAATTATTATGTATTGATTGTGAAAAGCATTTGACCAATAAAAGACTTGAGATGATTGTATTTTTCAAAATTAATTTTATTACTTTAAGTTTAAATGTTATTTAAAAGAATTAAAGTACGATACTAGTAAATATTTAATGACTATACATTTAAGAAATTAAACACTTTATTACTGAAAATATTCATAAATTGAAATGCATTCAATATCAAAATAATTGCATGTTTGACTACCATAAAAACATGTGTGAGCATCTGTCATCAATGTTGCTAAGAAATAATATTGACCTACTGGCTGCAAAAATAACTTTAAATTCTTGTTAAAATCTAGAAAAGCAAACTGTTGAATAATTTTGCCAAAACTGCATTCCACACACTGCCTCACCTGTGACATCTTTCTATTGAATTCTTTCTCTGCATATGATAAATTTACTCCTGAAAATGGTCGCATTAACTGTTCTCTTAAGGGATAACCTTTATCACCATAAACACAAAATTCTTTGCAGTAAGTTGACATCTGATCTAAAAATCCTGTATCTCTCAATATAAAACAGTCATGTTGTTTACCTAAATAAGGCATACTCATTTGCAGAATAATACCATTAGGTAAAGTCATGTTTTGAAACTTTAAAACATGAGCTCTTTTATGTCCACTATAAACTTCTTTTTGGAATTGACTTGGCCTACAAATTTTTCTTGCAGTACCATCAATAAAGCCAATACAGTTAGTTATTGGTGCTCCTTTTGCATTTATAATGTTAGCAAACTCTTTCATTACATCTTTAGTAAACCACTTATTTGCTTCAAAAGTTAACAATAGGTGGTTCCATCTCTCAAAAATTATAAAACTTATCACTTTCAATAATTTACTTGTTGAAGAATAATGCTTTCCAAACATAATTTGGAAATCTTCTAGTCTGTTTGGATAAGAAAATCTTCTTAATAATAAGCATAGACCACCGACAGCTGAAATTATTAATTATTAGTGTTAAGAAATACAGTAATTATTATAATTAATTGATTATATAACTTACCATCTATTATATGCTGATCAACTGTCTCAAAGTTTGATGGAAGTTTTTAAGACTTCTCTTAAAACTAATATGTGCTCCTTTTTGAATCTAAACAGAAATTTGCATTTTCTATTCGGAATTGTTTTTAGATCGAAGTTAATTCTTTTATATAACAGACGTTTTTCTTTCAAATCATGTTCAATTATTCTATTAATTACAATATGCTTCAGATAATTGATTTTCTTGATAGAGCTTAATGCAAGAAATATATCCTCCATTTTCTATTAGTAACGCATTGTTTACATTCTGCAGCACCCTCTGCATAACATACAGCATAATTTATATCATAACTTCTACCGCAATCACTCTGCCATATAAATTTTGGTACAGTATACTGTATTGTATTGGATAGTATACTGTATGGAAAAAGGGTTTACCGCAAACTCTCTATTTTCATCAGTGTAAGGATTGCTTAGATATAATTTCAAAGATTCAGAGAAGGACAAAGTAGCATTAAAGACAAGCCTCATTCTAAATGTTCTGTTAAGTTTGGAAACAAAGTATTCAATAATCATGTGGATGCAAAGCCAGAATTAATGCTAGATCACTGCAAGAAGACTTAATTCACCTACAGGAGATAGGAAAAGTAAGCAAACTTGGAAAGTGGATGCCTCTTGAGCTATAGCAAGTCATCAACAACAACAAAAAAAAATCTATTTCTATTTCACTTTGCATAGGAACTATTTCTTGTGCATCATGACAGTTGATGAAAAATTAATAGTTTATCATTATATCCTAAGAAAAAAAGAGTGGACAAATAAGGATAAAAAGTCCAAATCAATAACAAAGTGGGGAATGCTGTGAGGAATCAAAAATTCATATCTTTTCCTTATATTCTATTATTTCTATTATATTTACTTATGGGATATTTTTAAAGATACTCACACTCCCAACTTGATCTTTTCAAAATGATAGTAAAAAATGAAATGGTTCTTACTTTCAAGAATGCATGTAGTGATATTATCTAATCTACATAAACATCACTGCTGATATGGGATCTCATTAATGACTAAATTAAAGATTAGTTTCATTTTGATGTCATTATAAACAGAATAAATTAAGAATCGAATTATTATTGTAAAGATGATGACATAGAATGTCAATAATAATCTGTAAGTTAAAACTTGTCTGTGAGATGTATAAATGAGCTTGAGTGCAAACCAGTCATGTGAATCATTATATAAGGGCACTACTTTTGATTAAATGATCAAAAATAGTGATTTACAGATGACATTAAACTTAATACATAAAAGAAGTTCTTGTATATTGACCAGTTGAGTATATTTTTGTATCATTGTGGAAGTATTTTGCTTTAATTAGATTTAAGATTATTTTGATATTGAAAATTATTTCTTTGGAGCAATTTTGTTGAAAATAATTTATTTTGATAAATTATATAAGTGATTGCTAATTTAACTTGTTGAATCTGTTTTTGTTTGAATAAAGTTATTGCTGATTTTTATTCTTGATTAATAAAAATTCTTGTTTGAATTTAATTGTATATTTAAAGTCCATTAATAAACATTATTATTATTATTATTTAATTTCCAGTTTTGTATTTCTTTGTAGAATTAAGTTAATTAACTTTGTTTGCTATTTAGTACTAATGTTTTGCTTATGTTCAGAAACATTTCATAGATTTTTCTTGTTCAATCAGAGGACCTGGGATCAAATCTCACCTTGGAAAAATTATTTGAAGTTCCAAGCCCAGCTTGTCTAATCCCTTCTTCTATAGTCTGGCTTGCCTCATTATATAATCAACATAGGCTTGCCTCATTGTATAATCAACATAGGATTTAGAATGGCACTATTATTAGTGAATGATTGAGAATTGATATTAAGAAAAGCCAATCACATATATAATATCTGTGAATTCTAAAGTATCTTTTATTAGAAAATAATTCTGTTTCCCATAAATTTAAAGATATAATTGCTATGTAAAATTTTTCAATTAAAATTTACATTTAAATCATGTTTTTCATTCATTTCATTGCATTATTGAATAATGTAATAATGACCAGATGATGAAAACTACTAAAAATATCAATTCTAGCATCAGAAAGAAAGCATTCTAGGAATGTAACCTTAACTTATAACACTGGGCCTATTGGGTTTCTGGTTTCAGTTAACATTTTGATTTTCTGGAACATAATCCCAACTTTAAATGAGGACCCACTGTATCTATTGTCAACAACTTTTTAGATTAAATTAAGAACACTCCCAATTAGTGAACAGAAAAGTTTTGATTTACTAAGATAATACTAAACTGCAGATTATGCAGAGAACATTACAAAAAAATTAAGAACCTCAATTGGAAATTCAGAGCTCATTCAAACCATACTTGCCAGATATTGTCCAAGTGATTATCATCTGTTTCTGAGTTTCCAGAATTTTTTTTACTAGGAAGAAATTCAATACTAAAGACAAAGTCAAAACAGCAGTATCAGACTATTTCACATTAAAACCAAAGCCTTCTACACAGATGAAGTAAATAAATTACACATAAGATGACAACAAATTGTTAATAATAAAGGAATATATATAACTGATTAATAAAATTAACTGCATTTTATTTATCTTCTTTCAAAATTTCTTAAAAATATGCATAAATTTATGAACTGACCTGATAATATAAAAGTCTTGTATAAATCATAAATTATTAAATTTAAATAAGTAAAATACTTAATATTTAAATAATTATAGGAATATAAACAAGCACTATAAGCAAGGTATTCAAAGATTTTTAATCATGAATAATGTTTTCGAACTGGATTAGGGTCCATCATCGAACAAATTTTTTGAAAAATTTGTTCCATAACGATATGAGAATTGTAGAATGCCTTGTTAAGTGCTGTAGAACTGATGATGGACTCTAATCCAGTCCGAAAACGTTATTCATGATTAAAAATCTTTGAATACCTTGCTTATAGTGCTTGTTTATGTTTCTATAGACATTTATAGCAAGAGTTTGTGTTTATTTTGTTTATTTAAATAATTTTTTGATATTTTTTATTCTTCACTTTTTGATGAGTTTTTTAGCTACAATTTTTGAGGGAGGTAAAGATGGATATTTCACCCAAATGCATTTTACTGAATTATAATATTTTATTTAAAACTCAAATTAAAATATGATTTATTTATTTTATTATTTAAAAAGTAAACTATCAGTTTCTGCTTTAAAATTTTATCAATTTAAATTCCAACGATTATATTTAAATACAATAATACTGATAATCTCTACTGTTTATCTAAGAAAATATTTATTACAGACTTCTTATATACTAATAAGTCATACATTATAATATAATAATGTTAAAACATGTTTTATTCTGAAAATTAAGAGTTTTTCTTATATGTTGATTAATTTGTATAAAATAAGAGAGTTTTAATTGATTTTTTAAAAACTTTTGCTTAAATATTTAAAACATATCCAGATTCTTGAAACAGTAAAAAATTTTTTCTTTTATTAAGATGTTTTGAATTTTTATGTATAAAGAGTTAATGTTTTTTTGAAATTTATATTTATTAAAGATATCCTATTATATTAAATAAAATTAATTCCATAAGTTTATAAACACTGCATTTAAACTATTATTAGAAATAAGATAATTTATTAAAAAACTTTTGACAAGTGCTTTCTAAGACTATTCATTATCCATTTACTTTTATTTAAAAAGTATTTTTACTTTATTTTATTTTTACATATTTTATTTATCTTTGTAAAAGTATTTTATATATTTTTATAATAAACTATCTTGGTTCCATAAAAACTTAAATGTAATGTTTAAAAGTATTATTTTAATAAATGTATATATTCAGAAACAGAAAGCAGCAGTAATTTAAAGAATAAAGAATTTTGAAAATTTTAAAATCAGAACTTTAATTTTATGATTGCAAATAATTGGATGTAGCATTGTATATATATATTATATAACTTTTAGAAATATTCATTATATCAATTTATATATTTTTAATTTACTGTATAATTTGTACATAATTAAAATTACTTGCTAACAAGTTTTTAATATAGACTAGTCTCCACATTTTTAAAATCAATTTTCCATTATACAAATCAGACATCTAATTTTTCTATCGACAATTACTTTTAGAAAACTAAATATTATATATTTTATGATGCCATTTATTCTTATTGCTTTAATATTACTTTTATTATTAGTTTCCTTTGTTTACTATAATTAATTTCATTTTTTGGTTACCAATACTAAAAATCCAGTAATTGATACCATTGTTTTTCTAACAGGAAAAACTCCTAGCTCCAAGCATTTAAGTCAAAAATTTAAATATGTTTTAGTAGTGATATATAATTTTATGAAATATATACTATATACAAAAAAATATATTTTCTCATTAATTGTATTTTTTAACCAAAATTATTGAAGCAAATTTTAGAATGGCTAACAATGAATGAATAACATTCAAAATAAATTTATTAAGTATTAATTTTATTATAATTTGTTATATTAATTAATAATAACAACTTGAATACAGATAACAGTAGATTAGAAACATAAATTTTATTAGGCAAAGTACTTTGATAAAAAAAAAAAACCAACTTCAGTGTCTTCAAAACCAAAAAACTAGCAAAGAAAGTAGACAACATTAGTAAAAGACAAGGTTTTCCATTCTTTTTGAAAGGAAACAGAATTAAATAACCCAACTTGTCCCAGATTATCAACAGAATAAAGAGACAATCTCTTCTCTATTATATTGAAAAAACTTTGGCTCATTGGTGTCAGAGTAAAATGCAAACTTACTGCTATATATGTACATCAACAGAGGAGTTTCTTAAAGAATTAATGGAGTAATTAAAAACACAACAAGTGTGATTAGTAACTATAAATTTCCAAAGCTTGTTTCCCTCTATTGAGATACTGCCAGCATGTGAAAAGGAAGCTATATGCAATGAAAGGTCAACTAGAAGTAGCAAAAGTGGACTTTGAAACTTTAGACAGTATTAGAAGAGAGGAAGCAATGGCAAAAATCAATTATATTATCAAGTCAAAGAGGCCAAAAATCCGGGCGAACTATATTCAAAAATTGAGGTGGATTTTTCAGAACCAACTGAAAGAGTACAGAAGGAGGAAGAATGAAAAGGTGGATAACTGCCCATTTGTCATGTATAGTCTGACTCTTCCTGACTATGTGGTGAAGGCAACCTCTGAAGGCCCAAACTATAGTTTTCCTAGAAACTGTGACTGGGGTAAATCAATTTCCCAAGTTGAAAGAATTCTGCGCAGCAGTGAGAGGGAAGAGAAAGATAGGATAAGATGGAGAATAACAAAGGAGATGTGGAGGAGTAACAAGAACAGGGAACAAGATGGGGACTTAGGCAAGGTGATAAAAAGTGCAACTAGGCTTACTACTAAGTGGCTGGAAGAAAACAACGTGGTTTGTATGAGGGCAGATAAAAGCTGCAGTTTGGTATTCATGAAGAGGGAAACATATCAAAAATTTTTTTAAAAAATTATATCAAAGAGAGAGATTCAGAGGAGTTAAAAAGTGACTCCACTAATAAGGTTTGTCGCCGGGTATTCTGAAGTATAAAGTGTTACCGACATTCTTAAGGAATTCGAATGTGACAGCACCTGCATGCCCATGCCTGTTTGGTTATGCTAAAATTCATAAGATGCTGATAAAAATTAATCCAATTGTTGAGAAGTTTAGATCCCTTCTGTACTTAGTTGAGAAAAACTAGCGAAGTGGTGTAGATTGAGACTAAAGGGCTACAAGTAGTTGATTGACTCAACAGAGGAGTTTCTTGATAAGCTTTTCGAGAAAGGCCCGTTCCTGGAAGAAACACGACCTTCAACTTTGAGTCTCTTTATCCCTCCATTAGGTTTGAACTGGCTTGAATTGAGCTTTATCATTTACTATGTAATGGTTTGCAGGAGGTGGACACCTAGTCTGTCATAATTCCTACTTTAGGTTTGATCAAAAGTTTTACCGACAAGTGAAGAGAGTTCCAATTGGTAATCCAATGGCAGGTGTATTGGTTAAGTTGGTGGTTTGGCGGCAAGAACGGACAGCTATCCAGCTTTTTAACCCATTTTTAAAGTTATATCTGAGGTACGTAGATGATATCTTGGTCATATGGGAAAATGAGTGTAAGGCAGAGGAAATGGTTGCTTCCCTGTTGAGTAGTAGTTTGGGACTTACGGTTAAGAAAGAGCAGGAGAGTAGGACTGACATACACTTCCTCGCCTTAAGGATCACTGTTACAGATGGTGACTATAGGACTACAGTATTTAGAAAACCTAATAGTGCTCCTTTGTACATACCCTTTGTCTAGGTAGTCCTCTTGTGTAGTTTGGTCCCCTGTTCTTTCTCACAAAAGAGCTGCCTTTTCGGCTTTCTTTAGAAGAGCATACACTCACTGTTCTGGATTCATGGACCGAATGGAGGAAATTAATATGGTTATGGAATTCAGCCGAAAACATGGATATGGAGAAAGCTTTCTAAGGAAGTTACGTTACATGACAAGGTAGAGAGGAGTTTATGCACGAAGACACAGACAATTAAATTGGATACCTTCAGGAGTGTTGACCAAGCCTTGTGGGTAGAGAAGTTTGCCAAAAACATTGGTGGGATGACCAATTATACTTTAAGTTTCAAAAGGAACTTGACTGTTTTTGGGATGATTAGAAATGATAAAGACTGTTATGAGGATAAGGACAAGAGCATGGTCTATGAGATTCCTTTGAAAAATCACTCATTGGGTAGGGAAGAGTTTTATATTGGATATACTGAGAGGAATTTAAAAGCAAGGATTAAGGAACATAAAACGGACCTCAAATATGGAAAGCTTTCAACAGCGCTTAGCCAGAGATTGCTGTCGCATGAAATAGAAGTGCATTGGGGAAAAGCGAGAATTATTAGGCCCACTGATAAGAACTGAGACAGGAATATGATTGAGGCATTGGAAATACTCAAAAAGAAAGAGAAAGGACATGTGATAAATTTTATGGAACCGGAAACGATCCCTAGTGTATGGAGATGGTTGTTTAAAATCAGCAAAGCAGACTAAAGGATACGCTACCATCAGTTTCGATACTCCCCATATGGGAGTGCTGCTTTTTGTGACAATTATTATTTTATTTTATATTGTTTTTTAATATTTGCAGATAATTGTAAAAAAATTTTAGATTTTTTTTTTTTTTTTAAATTTTAAATTTGTGTAGATTTTAGATAATTTTTTAAAAATTTCTATAACTTTGTATAGTTTTTGTTTTTGTAATCTATTCAATGTATTCTTAGAAGTTCTGATGCCTAACGAAATATATGACTTTACTGGCAGATGGTACTAAGGAGAGCACTTCCAGATGTAATCCTGCCCTTTAAATTTTGTCATGTTTGTTTATTTTGTGTAGTTTGGTCCCCTGTTGTTGTGTAATGGGAAAAATTGGTGTAACAGGGTGAGTCTTGTAGTAGCAGCTGAGGAAGATACCAAGTGTGTTGAAAATGCTTCTGATTAAAGTTTTTTGACTGCTAAACGGCTTTGAGTTTTTTTGGTTTGTGTTTTGTGCAATCTTGTTGAACTTTTGTTTATTACTATATCTTTCATACTGGAGAATTTATCAGAAGCAGATATTATAGCAAAGTTAAGGGATTTAACATATCTGATTTGATACAATTCACATTTTATATTTAAAAATAAATTTTATTGGCAATCTAAAGGAGTTCTCATCAACAGTCTGATGGCAGATGTTCTAGCATGACTGATCATCAGAGATAGAGATGATTATATTAGAGAATTTTATAGATAGCTGGAAATTCTATAAAAGATATGTCAGTAATGTTATGATAATATGGAAAGCAGAAGACAAGTTGGAGGAATTAATTAACATCTTCCATAAATAAAGCATATGGGCCTGTCTTTTTAAAATTAGATCAGAAAAATGAGAAAATAATAATTTACTGGATGTGTGGGTAAAAGCAAAAGAAACTTTCTATAGCACATGGATTTACCAAAACCCATCTGTGAATAGATTAATAATCCCTAGATGGTCTGATGATCATTTTCCTGCCCGAAAAGCTGAAGCTTTTATTATTAGTATACAGAAGTAATGGAGCAGCGTAATATTATATTAGGTCTGATGATCCTCTCTCATATAAAAATGTGGCATTCTGTGGATACTTCAAAAGAAGTCTCACATATTGCACATTAGAAGCAAGAAAGTTGAGATTGAAAAAATATATCAGACAGGAATAAAACATAGATACACAAAATCTTTTATTAAGTCAATACAAGTGAAAGTTGAGAAGGATATAGCTAAGAAAAATGGTAGACAAGATAAATGATGGATCCAGAAAATTGGGAAGTGATATACAATAACAAATTTCAGTTCCAAACCATATGACGAAGTACACAATAATTAAAAATTAGTTAAGAAACAGAAAAAAGTACAGTTTACAAAAGTACACCCACAGTTTTTACCTTGTTAAGAAATGAAAAAGTCAAAAGGCATGAGGTGCAAAAAGCTGGAGTATACTAGGTCCCAATCTATAAAAGGATCTTAATAAGGAAGAATTCTACATTGGTGTAACAAAAAGATGTCTGAAGGAAAGAATTGTTGAGCACAAGAATGATATTAGAGAACATGAGAACTGCTCATGAGAAAATTCTATGACTCTAATATAGAAGTAAACTGGAAAGGATCAAAAATTATTAGAGAAACATATCAAGAGGAAAATAAATTTATAGCAGAAACTTTAGAAATTATGAAAAGAGAGATAATGGGAAATATTATCAATAACAGAACATTTGAAAACATCTCTAAAGCCTAATTGTATATGATGAATAGAATGTAATCAATTTCTATGTATCCTATCTATGTTATTGTATTACAGTTTATATTTTAGTTTTTAATTATTATCCAATTATTAATTGTGTTATAAGTTATGTAATATGATGATATACAGCAATACCTCGCATAGTCTGGTTAATTGGTTTCTCTTTCTTACCAGATTAATTGAAACTGGACTGTTCGAGGTACATAATCTATGGGAAAAATTATAATTGGTTCCAAGAAATTTTCAATTTGTTCACAATATATATTTTAAATATAAATTCTTACATTATTATTTCATATGCATTAAACATTAAAATCTTTTATAAAGATTTATAATAAACAGAAGGGACAGAAAGTAGATCCGAGCCCATAAAGACAAATAGATAAAGAGGGCTTGCCCAGCAGGTGAACGTATTCACTTTCTCCATGTCGGCTGCTCCACGCCATTACAAACCCAGAGCGGTGCTCTGCGTAAAGGTGGATTCTACTTGAACTGGGCTGCCACAGGCTGATGAGTCGCAAACGCCGATATGCCCAGTATTCATACCCATTCAATGATTAAGCATTTACGGTAAACAACTGATGACATTGCACTTGAGAGGCAAGCACTATAACAAATGTTGTTCAGATAAGTCCGAGCTTATAAAGATGAATAGGTAAAGAGGGCTCACCCAGCAGGTAAGCGCATTCACTTTCTCCAAGTCGGCTGCTCGGCACCATTCCAAACGTAGAGCCGTGCTCTGAATAGGGGGATTCCAACTTGAGCTGCGCCACCACAGGCTGATGAGTTGCAAATCCCAATATACTATATTACTTCATTCAAAGACTGCTTAATAGATAATGGTATTGAAATCCCAATATGCCCAATATTCATTCCCATTCAATGATTCAATTAAGTGCTTGTAGTAAACAACTGATGACATTGCACTTGAGAGACAGGCATTATAACAAACATTGTTAAGATAAATTTGGCAACCTTGGAGCAGCAGCCTGCCTGTCTCAGCTCATCAAATAGTGGCTATTTGAGTCATGTATAGTAAGTAGCAAGCACACTTACATTTCATATTTATTCTAAAAAAATAAATTAAATTGAAAATTTTTTAACAAAAATTACAATCTGGACTATAGTGAAGCCCAGACTATGTAAGGTATTGCTGTATATCAAACTTTATTTTATGTATAATGTTTATTTTACCACAAATAATTTACATTTATCTTGAACATAAATATTCTAATGTTCAATTCAGGATATTGTAATATCTTCTACATGTTTTGAAAGCTCTGAAGTTGGTTTTTTTCTGAAGATACTTCAGCTAATAAATTTGATTTTAAACAATTATTATTCTGAACTGAATACAGACAGTCCTTGAATTATTATTTCAGAATACATAAATTTGCAATTATAGAAAGTAAATGCAAAAACTAACTTTATTACAGGGTACTTTCTGTATTCAAATTCATATTAATAACAGTTGACAAAAAATTACTATTAGTAATCATCACTTTATTGTTGACAGTTTGTCTTTAAGATGATGCAAAATACAATATGTAATGCACATTCTAGCATGTTTTGATCTACCATATATACTTGTGTATAAGACATTCATATATAATTCCATTCTTCTATTTTAACATTTTAATAGTTAGAAAATGAATCATATTGTGAGCAAATCTTGGTGCAATACAATTGAGCTTATATTTTGCACTCTTTCCTTCATATGAAAACTAATCTTCAAATTAAAAAATGAATATAATATAAAATTTTTCAAAACAACATAATGTAAAACTTATCATTTAAAAATCTTCAAATTTCATTATATTATCAGAATTACGTCATAGAACTTTATTTATATTCAAGTTGTATCATCATAAAATTTGTCTATTTTCTTTATCTGAATTATAAATTAAATCATCTGTTACAGTATGGGAATTCACATCATGCCATTGTAAAGGAATTTGCTCAACTCATTTTCTTTGTTCATCAAATTGATAAAAAAAAAAATGTGTGGGTAATCTTACACCTTACTCAAATAAAGATGTCTCATATTTCAACAATAATGTAGGCATTAAATGAGTGAGGGAACAGGATGAGATAAGATAATCTCCAAAGTTCAGAAACAAGAACCAATTGCTGATTAAACACAAGTAATGTTATAAACAGACCTAGGAATGTGATGTCAAGAAGATGAAGGTGAGAACTATCAGGTGAAAGGTATTGGCAGGAATCTAGACGTTGAGTACTTGAAGTTTTGACTCTAAAGAGGCAGGAATGAGAAATTTAGCTCATAGGATGAGAGATGATCAGGATAAGATTCCAAACTTTACTTGAAAAAAGAAAATAAAGTGAAAGAAGCCATAATAAAAGAATATTGTGCATGTGTCACCCATTTTCCTATATGCAGTATATTGCAATGACAGCCAGAAACCAAATGACAGCCAGAAACCAATGACAGCCAGAAACCAACAGTAAAGAAGAGAACAACAGATTGATTGCTACTAGGTTAGTCCAACCAACTACAAAGATTCTCTACAATTTGTAAGAAAAAAAAAATTTACTGCTTTCAATGCTTTATAATCACGGCTGTCCAACCCGCGGCCCACTGCTGTACTGAATGCGACCCAACATAAAATTGTAAACTTCTTTGAAACATTGAGATTTTTATGTACTTCATTAAGTACACAAGTAGGATCTTTCATCATCTTTCTTCAGCTAAAAGTTTTATCTAATGAAGTTAATGAAGCTTTTATTATTTAAATACCTATTACCTTTCCTATTTTCACATTTTCTAAAATATTTCTTATTTATGATTAAAACTTCTTGACTTGCTCAATGATTTTTAAAAAATTTCTGAAGGAAAAGAAGTAAAGATTTTAGTTATGACATTTTTGCTTATTTGTCATAGTAGATATCATATATTGTACATTATTTTACGACATTTTTGCTTATTTGTCATAGTAGATATTATTTATTGTACATTATTTATTAAATTTTTGCTTAAGAACTATTTTTGTTTTTACGTTCCTTTCCAATCAGTAAAATTACTAAGAGGCAGGGCCAGTTCCAACAATACGCTGCACTTAAACATGTGGAGAGAGATCGGATGGTGAAGGACAAGGATCACCAGGTCGCACCAGGAACCCCGAAAAACTTTTCGGGAGATAGCAGACTCGGGTCTTCCTGCATGACACGCCAACGCGTTACCACGTGCTCATCCGGCTGCCTAACAACTGTCGTTGTTATTAATATATTTTATGTGAGGCCTGAGACAATTTTTTTTGTTCAAATGCGGCCCAAGGAAGCCAAAAGGTTGGACACCCCTGCTTTATATTATTAACATAAAGTTGACCCCTTATTTTAACATTTAAAATTTGAAACCCATATATAAGATGACCCTCAAGTTTCAAGTGTTAGAACAATATGATATTCATTGAAATAAATTAATTTTTTTTATAATTTAAAAAATTTTCAAAATTCAGTTCATTATCAGAATAAATATAGAAATTTAGACAAAGCATCAATTTATAATGAAATGTTGCAACATGACACAAAAAGAAAACTGCATGGTGAGCAGGATGTGATGATGTCATGTCTAATTGTGCTTTGCTACAATATGATTTTATTGAAATGTTTGTTTAGCAGAAAATATCAGAAATATTGAACATTTCCATCATTTCCAAATCTCAACAAGAATATTTAACAAACTTTAAATGATAAAATATCAGAACTATATACAAACAGAAAATTTGCTGCAACTGATGGAAATAGAAAGCCAACAAATATGCATGTAATCATCCAGAGTACTAATCTGATGTTTAATATCAGTTGTGAAATAATCATTCTGTATTTTCTAAATGATTCTAAACAAGCCAAACTTCCCCCAGCGGTTATTTTTTGTATTAACTGCCATTGCAGCATCATTAGCAAGTGCTTCAGATAATTTATAATTTGCTTTTTCTAGTTATCTTAAAAATTCCACAATTAATTTTTATAAAGAAGTATTTCCTTAAATTAATCAGACAACATCGTTAATGATAAAGTTTGCTTAATAATTAGGTTAAATTTTGAAAACATTAAAATATTATATTAAAATCATTTCTTAAATTAATCAGACAACATCGTTAATGATAAAGAAAGTTTGCTTAATAATTAGGTTAAATTTTGAAAACATTAAAATATTATATTAAAATCATTCATGATCACCAAATATATTCTTTTATTGCTGGCGTAGTTATAACGGATTTACTAGTACAATATAATATTTGTATTATCTAAGAAATGTAAAGAAAAATAATCGCCATCGTTGACTATCTCGAGATTCTTTATTTTGTTTCAGCCGAAATCTGTCAATGTTATTAATGTACTGTATCTTATATTATTTGAAGATTATAATTTTTTATTATTTTGTTTCAGCCAAAATCTGTCAATGTTATTAATGTACTGTATCTTATATTATTTGAAGATTATAATTTTTTATTTATTAGCATTAATTATTAAATTATTAACAAGACAATAGTGCTGAGTAACTGAAATTATATGTTGTAATGAGATGGGAGAGAAAGCTGGAATTATACAGTCAAACCCCGATATGACGCCCCCCGTTAAGCCGCCACCCTCGCTGACCGCCAAAAATTTGGAGGACCGGATCTTCCCTATGTTAATGGAATAGGCAAACCCCGATAAGACGCCATCCTCCATCCGGAGGACCGGATCTTCCCTATGTTAATGGATTAGGCAAATCCCGATAAGACGCCATCCTCCATCCGCCAATAGAAATGTCTAAATAAATATCCTTTTGGTATTGTATTTGTCCTCATTAATCCGCCAGGGGCATGTAAGGTGACTTACAGTACATCCCGAAGTTCATCAGTACTGTACATACAATATTAAAAGCTTTTTGCATTCATTTGTAACCAGCGGGTGAGAGAGATTGTGTTAACGGTTAATCATGTTTAATCCTGGTTCATACCTAGTTATAGAAAATTAGGATCGTAAGAACCAGATCGTTTCCATCGTTTATTCGTACATCGCGAAGTTCATCAGTACTGTAAATACAATATTAAAAGCTTTTTGCATTCATTTGTAACCAGCAGGTGAGAGAGATTGTGTTAACGGTTAATCATGTGTCTCTTTAATCCTGATTCATACCTAGTTATAGAAAATTAGGATCGTAAGAACCAGATCGTTTCCATCGTTTATTGCGTACTGAACAAATAAGGATACTGTACAGCAAGCTGTGTACATTATGTTTTATAGAGAACTCAAAGTAAATTATCAAAACAGCAAATGGACAGTTTTCTATATAGTACTATACATATACGATACGTATACTATATTGTAAAATACTGTATACAGCTTTTTAGAAATGTTAAGTTTGAATGCTAAATATAAATGTACTTTATTTAATAAATTTGATAAATTCGGAGTTCATTTTCATTTCTATACCACACGTGTTTTCGATAAACCGCCAACCCCGATTAACCGCCAAAATTGCCCCAAACAGATGATGGCATCTTATGGGGGTTTGACTGTAATACCATTTAAAAGTTGCATACCAATCTGTTTTGTAGTTGTGAAATTCGTTTAAATATTCGGTACGTAAACTTTGTTTCATAATTGGGTCATGTTCTTGTTTGAATTTCTTTTTAAGGTTCCTAACTTTAACTTTTTGATTCATAAGTTCGTTATCCCACCAATTAATGTCTGTTTTTTAGAAGAAGAGACTGGTGTTGCTTGTTCATAAACAACTTTCATTATCATAGTCAAATTACTTTCGATATTATCTATCCCATTTTCAATAGGTTAGTAATATAATTGATGTATATAATAAATAGGTCAAGAGCTACCTTGAGAAAGGCTGACCCCAATTAATATTAAACAATCGTGAATAAATAAAGTATTATTTTTAAAGAACAGAATCATGTAGGCCAGTGTTTTCTCAACTGTGAGGCGCGAGCCTATGGCAAGGGGCCGCGTAAGAATTAACAAAAGCATCATTTTTAAAGCTAACAAGCAAAAAATAAATTCAAATTTGTTCAAAAAAAAAAGAATCAGTAAAAGGGCTATAAATGCATATATCCATGTACCCAGAAACTTTCTGCAGTAGCTGTTTTAAAATCAAAAATATCGGTCTTGTTTAGTGATTGAAAAAGAATTGCGAGTAGCGATATCTTCAATGACATCCGATTTGAAAGAATTTGTGCTGAAAAACAGCCCACCATCACATTAAATATTATTATTAAACATGTATTCCATTTTTCATTTTTTTGTAAGATTTAATTGTATTAAAAATTATTACACCATAATAAATATTTTTTATGTCGCATTAAATATTATTATTAAACATGTATTCCATTTTTCATTTTTTTTGTAAGATTTAATTGTATTAAAATTATTACACCATAATAAATATTTTTTATGTATAAGAATTTTATATATCCAAAATATGGTATATTGTTTTGTAATATTAAATTGTAAATGGAAAATATTTATAAAATTAGACTGTTATGAAAATGAGGGGGCGTACCAATATTTTATGAAAAAAGGGGGCGTAGACACAAAAAGTTTCTACACTGATGTAGACGGATAAATATTTTTATAATTAACGTATTGAAATAATTTTAAAGTAAGAGTAATTAAATTACTAATATGACTGTACAACCTAGCCGAAATCTTATTCCGAAAACTATCAACTTCTATACAACATTTTAGTTTCAGTCGCTTGAAACAATACAGTGATAAAGAAAAAAACCTTAACAAATTTAAGCGATCATTAAACTATACGCGAGCTATCACATTATATCGCGAGATATCACATGACACCATATTTTTTTAAATTGTTATAAAATGCGTAATTACGCGGCACTAATATTGGACAACCCACTTTGACATCAAGTTAGGCGATCTATTAGAATATTTTATGAAAAGCGAAATTGCACAGCACTGTCAGAATTTTGGGTTCATGTATACTAACGCGATACTAACGACTGAATATAAATATTTTAAAATTTTAAGAGTAGGTCTGCTTAATTTGACGTATATTATGATAACTTCTATTTGGTAGTGAATAAAAAAATATCTTATTCCTGAAACTATCAACTTCTATACAACATTTTAGTTTCAATCGCTTGAAACAATACAGTGATAAAGAAAAACCTTAACAAATTTAAGCGATCATTAAACTATACGCGAGCTATCACATTATATCGCGAGATATCACATGACACCATATTTTTTTAAATTGTTATAAAATGCGTAATTACGCGGCACTAATATTGGACAACCCACTTTGACATCAAGTTAGGCGATCTATTAGAATATTTTATGAAAAGCGTAATTGCACGGCATTATGTCAGAATTTTGGGTTCATGTATACTAACGCGATACTAACGATTGAATATAAATATTTTAAAATTTTAAGAGTAGGTCTGCCTAATTTGACGTATATTATGATAACTTCTATTTGGTAGTGAATAAAAAAATTATATCGAACTCCGATTTTCAAAATGGATTACTGAAATTTTTAAAGTTATTGCTATTGCTAATGGTGATAATTGTTAATTTAGTAGATACAGAGACGCCTGCTATGTTCCCATTCTCGTACGACCTTCGGTGGTGCTTTACTACCTTCCGCCGTCCTTGATTATTAAGTTATTGCTATTGCTAATGGTGATAATTGCATGTGACAATTGTTAATTTAGCAGATACAGAGACGCCCGTGATGTTCCCATTCTCGTACGACCTTCGGTGGTGCTTTACTACCTTCCGCCGTCCTTGATTATACTTTTTACATGGATAACTGTAGGGAATGATTATATATAGGCCATACCCTCCATATAAACAGGAAAGAAAAGAATGATTACATATTCTAGGTGCAATTCTCCAAATACAGTACTCTAACCTGTTTAATTAGCACCATCAGGCAAGAACTTTGAAAAAAGAAATCTGGTTTTTAAGTACATTTTAAGATCAAATACTATTCTGATAGTTTGTTTAGTTAGCTCATTTTTCACACAATTTCAATTAATTAAAGATTAAATTTTTAAAATATTTAAGCTTTGGATATTTTTCCTTTGGTAAATTTTGTTTTAAAAAGAATAAAATCATTTAATAGATTCTCGATGCAGAGTTGATATTTATAAATAATTTTATATTTTTTTAACATGAATTTTGAAACAATTCATCAGAATGATTAAACTTTAACTTTTACTAATGTAATATTTGAATAGAAGTATCTTGATCCAGTTATATTTGTAATATAACTGCTGAACGCGACGTGATACCATGTAAGTACAGTATATAGTACTGTATCCACATCTCTAACCACGTCGTGGCATCAATCAAGCCACTAAGCCAATACATAAGCCCTACGAATTTGTTTGAATATATTACGAATTTCTTATATTTATTGTTACTCTTTAACATTAAAAATCATAAATGTTAACAATTATAAATTTATAAAATGTATGCTTTCTTATTTTTAAATAGCAGACGAGGAATACAGAAATAAAATCTTACATAATTTCAAAAATTATCAATAAATTGCTTACGACTGCGTACAATGGGAAGAGAATCTAAAATAACTAGAATTATGCTTACGTAATACTTGAATGCCCTCTTATAAGAATGCTATATATCTTGAAAATTTGGATTAATTTATAAAACTGTGAGTTTGAAAGTTTGTATTTAGTTATTGCGGCCATTTTAATATTTTTATAAAGTTGATTTAAGTCCAATTTTTTCAATGAGCATTTATGGATTATTGATTTGTGATGATAAATGACGTAGGAAGGGAAGAATCATGAATATTATAACGCCACACTATTAAAATAATTAGTTTTATGCTATGATTGAATGAATTTTTTTTTCTTTTAAAATGATTGAATTTTTTTTTCTTTTTATAAAATATAAACATTTTAATCTTAATTGTTCTAAAAGTAAGACTGCAATGTAAAATATTTCGAAATTCATTCATCATCCAGTTATAAAACATTTCAGTTGTTTTAAAATTTATAAGTTAAAGAATAAATACATGTTACAAAGTATTAGTGTAAAGTAATTCCTATTTTCAATTATCTTATGTATTTTTTATATTTATTTTTACATAAAAAGCAAAGAAAAAATTTTTAAGTAGAAGGAAGGAGTCTTCAAAGTTTGACGTCATTAACAAGCTTCTTTGGCGAAAAATGACGAAGGGGAGGGAAGGAATCAAAAAATATTCTAAATAGCATGACATAGTTCATGATCACTTAAATGAAAAATATTATATTTCACTTAACAGTATATTTAAATGTGGGTACATTTTTTTTATTTTCAATTTATTCAAATTAAAAGAGATATAATCCAAAACAATATTGTATTCGTATAACCAAAATAAAATATTATACTGTATTTTATTATGTAAACCAGTTTTATAATATTTTTGTCGATAGATGGCGAGAGAGCTTCGTGATCAAATTCTAATATTTTAATATCAGATACACCTGAATAGCTTTTTTTAATTGATATAATAAATTTTACAAATCACATTTTCTATTTTTAAAATTAAATTTTATATGAATTTTGAAATGCTAATTAAACAATATGATTAATGTTGAAAAGACAAATACTGTACTGTAATTTATGGAAAGTATTACATAACCGCAGCAATATCATATATGTTTTAAATCAATAATAATTATTTTTGCCAAATATAAGTCTGCAATATAAACTGTATTAATTATTAAATTATGTAGTTCATCAAAAAATTCAAATATTTTAGAAGTTAATCTTAATCCAAAAGTAAGATAAAGGAGTAAATAATTCAGCGATAGCAAAATAAATCGTTAATTATTTTTAAAATAAAATTTTATAAATGATTATTATAATAATAATATTGTGATAAAGAATTTAAAAGACTTTCTTAAATTTTTGTCACCATGGTTTAAATATTTTTACCAAGCAAAAACGTCAAAATTAATAAGTCAATAATGCGATAATGTGAAACTATCCACTAAAATTTGAATGCTTCATTATGTTTCGCTCTTAAGATATTGTATTTTTCAAATGAATTGACCGATAAGCAGATATTATAGTGATTTTTAAAATTATTATTATAAAATATATCTAAAATGTCTTTAGATTAATATAGTGCAACATCAATTTTAAAGGCTAAAATTTTCAAGACTGTTGTATATGCTACTTTCAAAATTAATATGTGCAAGACAGTTAAATCTCTTTGAAAGGTCAGAATTTTTAATTTAAATAATGCATGAATTTCGAAATTAAAAGGAAATCAATTAAACAAGAGATAATTGAAACATTTCAAATTTCCTGGCTGCATTGTTTACTTTAGTAATATCGAATAACAAAACATTGATGAAGAATACAAAATATTAAATGAAAAATATGATGTGTGTGTTTAAGTCTGATGTATCATAAAAATCATAAAACTTTCTGCAGAAACAGTTATACGATTTTGAACAATTGTTGAATAATAATAGCAGGAAGAAAATTTCTGAAAAAAATTTTTCTTCCTGCTATCGAAATAAAAGTTAAGCAAAGTAAACATTTATTGAAAAATAAATTGCTAATAAAAACTAATGATAATAAATTGCTAATAAAACTAATAATAAAAACTAATGATAATGATAATGATAATTTTTATTATTCTTCGATTAAAATGTGATTATAGTGACATAAAAAAAATATGTTTTTATATTAAAATTATAAAGAATTATTAGGTTAACAAAGCAATTAAAATATTTTGTCATTATTATTTTATATTTCAGATACAATCAATGATATGAATCGAAAGTTTCTATAGATCTATTTATCTAAATTGTTTTGATTATTCAAGAAAAGACACAGTCGACATTCAGTTTATTTTATAATTATTGCTCTGATGGTTATAATAATTCTTTTAAGTGAATATTTCAGACTGAAGCAGTTAACGAATATTGACAATTTATTTGTAGCTGAAAATGGAATATTTATGAAAACCAGATGGTTTTCATAAATATTCCATTAAATTATATTCCATTAATATTCCATTCCATTAAATATTCCATTAATATTCCATTATTTCATAAATATTCGCGATGGCGGCTGCTCTCCCAAACGCGTTTCAATAGCAATGGCCTTCGCGTCGTGTAGCCACTGAGAAAAGCATAAATACTTTAAAATAAAAAAGAAACCAAAAGCATTTCAAATATTAATTAAATGTTGATGATAATGTGTCTCACTTAACAAATATAAGTATAAATCAATATTGCAAAACGGATTGTTCGATTTTTCTAATGCAAAACTAAAAATTTAAATAACATCATCACCAATTATAAAAAATTACATTTATAAAAATATTATGCAATATTACTTAACTTAAACATCAATTCTACTACATAACCAGAAAAAACATTGAACATCGATACCAAAACATTGATGTCTAAAACATCGAACATCGATATCAAAACATCTATGTTCGATGTTCAACACTACTATAAACCCAGTCATACTGTATAGTATAACTACATAAGAAGTTTGTTGCCACAGGAAGGTTTTTGGAGGCATACTTACTGAGAAAAGCATAAATACTTTAAAATAAAAAAAGAAACCGAAAGCATTTCGAATATTAATTAAATGATGATGATAATGTGTCTCACGTGACAAATATAAGTATAAATCAATATTGCAAGACGGATTGTTCGATTTTTCTAATGCAAAACTAAAAATTTAAATAAAATCATCACCAATTATAAAAAATTCCATTTATAAAATATCATGTAATATTAATTAACCTAGACATCAATTCTACTACATAACCAGAAAAAATATTGAACATCGATACCAAAACATCGATGTTCAACACTACTATAAACCCAGTCATACTGTATAGTATAACTACATAAGAAGTTTGAAATGCCTTTTTATGAATGTTTAGCATTTATTTATTGCAATTAATGTTATTTTAGAATTTTTTTTAACTTCATATTTGAAAAAACTTGCAAGCTTACGAATTTGTTAAATAGGAACTCAAAAACTGAGAACTATCTGTAATTTCCTATTCTTAATTTGTATTATGTTGTTATTAATCATTTTAAATTTTTAAAAAGTTTTGAATTCTGTAATCTTTAATTCCAAAACAATAATATATATTTGCTCTTAGTTATCTGAAGAAGACCTGGCCAAATATGTGCTAAAAATCTTATTTGTTTATTAAATGCTATTTTTATAATCTGATAAAGTATTCAGTTAATTGTTTAATTAATACATGTAATGAACCAATACTAATATAAAAGCAAATAATAATTTTTATGAAAAATATATATAAAATTCATATATTTTTAGATTTATAGCAATATCTTTAATATAAAAGCAAATAATTTTTATGAAAAATATATATAAAATTCATATATTTTTAGATTTATAGCAATATCTAAAATTTATAAAAATAAAAACAGTTGAAATTTTCACTCACATATTTCCAAGAGCTACTTCACATAGAAGAAGTATTCCAACATTATTTGTGTGAGTAGTATAGCAATAGTTTGCACTCTTTGATACCATATCAGCAAAATAAATACCTTTGCCAAACATGTAACCAGTCTAGAGAGATAAAAAGAAAATTATCTATAATTATGATTATTTTGTTTAATTAATTAAATAAGTAAAATTTATTACTTACAACAGGTGCTTCAGGAGGGGCAATACGTAATCCCTGAGATAAAATGCCTGCATAATTAGTTATGCGTGATCCATGCCACAATAAATAGCGATTAGATAGATTTTTGAATGGCTTGAATCTTTCCTTTTCACCATGTCTTGAAATTTTGAAAACCTAATTTATGTTAAAACCATTTATATTCTCTAATTCAACAATTTTTCTTTTCTTAAATCTTTGAAAATAAATTATAATATTCTTTTCACCATGTCTCGAAATTTTGAAAACCTAAATTATGTTAAAACCAATTATATTCTCTAATTCAACAATTTTTCTTTTCTTAAATCTTTGAAAATAAATTATAATAAAATAACTGTTTTTACAAACCTGCTCTAGGTCTAAAGTATATTGATCATGAGTTTTTGCATGAGTATTTTTAAGATATTGTTTAACAATCTCATATTCTTTGCTAGAATCTTCAAGCACTTCTATATCTGTTTTCAACTGATTGTAATGCTGAGTTACTGGATCAATATCTTGAGTTCCTTTTGCTTCTTTTAATAATGTATAAGCCACTTCAATCTCAAGTAATGATTCTAACATTTCAAGTTTACTCTACAAATTAATGATGATATTTGGTAAAAAAATTTCATTAATGGTACCTCATTAATTTAAATACAAACCTTAATAATAGCATCATTATCCAAAAGTGGAGGCTTCTTTAAACCAAAATCATGTGGAATTAATGTGTAAAATCTATTGGATGCATCTAATATTTTTGACTGGTTTTCTTCTTTACTTTTAAGCTTTAACAAATTTATATATAAATATTTTTTTAGAAACTTTATATATATATATATTTTTTTTTAAATTAATTTTTTTAACATTTACCTCTTGAAGTTCTGTTAAAACTGAATAGGCATGTTCAATTTGTTTTTTTGAAAGTTTGCCCAATGGCATTTTTTTTAGATCTAACTAATGATTTAAAAAGAATTTAAATTAGTATCTGTAATATATTTTAATACTAAATTATATTAATATTTAAGATAAACTTGCTTAATCTGTTTTTTTGAAAGTTTGCCCAATGGCATTATTTTTAGATCTAACTAATGATTTAAAAAGAATTTAAATTAATATCTATAATTTATTTTAATACTAAATTATATTAATATTTAAGGAAAATAAAAACAATTCTTACTTCATATTCAATCATTTGTCTTTTCATTCCTTCAATGTCAAATATAAGACATATTAATTCTTGTACAGGAATGGGTATTTTAGAACTGGCTATAGGTTCTAATTTCTTTATTTCTGAATCATTATCCTAAATTAATAATATGTATTAACATCAGAATAAAATAGTATCTATTATTTAAACTTTTCACATTAATTTTTAACTACAATCACTAGTATGTTATATTTAAACATAGTCATAGAATATCATAAGCTATTATAAAAAATAATAAATGAACATTTTTATAATTTTATTGATACTAATAAAAATTTACAGTGTATTTCTCACCAAATACTTATTCCTTTAAGATACAGTTTACAGTGACTAATAAAAAATATGGAATTTAAGAAGCACTTTTGGGATATGAACCCATTATTGTATAGAGATATGATATACACTAGTGTGATGTGCATTATCATATTTTTCTTTATCATTGCATAATATACTAAAAATAGTTGAGTTTTGCTTTACTGCAAATTTTAGGTCTAAATCTCTCTGGAGTTTTTACTGTCTTGGGGCTTAAAAAGTATGATATTGGTACATATTGCTTATTTGTGAATGATTATTGTTAATGATGATGCTCTATGACACTATTATGTGTGCTAACATAATACTTACTTTCTACTTTCTTATGAACTCCAAGTATAAAGTTTTCACAATAGCCAAACATATAACCATCTGATAAAATCTTGGCTAGCTTGTTACTCTTTGCTAGGGAGGTAAAATAGTGTGTAAATAATCTCTTAAATTATGAGTAAAAGGCACTGTTTCATATGTTGCAGGATCACTGGAATAGGATATAAGGACAGGGCTGAATGTAGTTTTCTACATGCCTTTATTACTTACTCAGCTTGCACTATAATTCAATTTTACCTGTTGGTCACTTATCAGGTACAAGTTCAGTTTAAACCATAAAGAGGAGCCTGTACAACTTAGGATGGAAGAATCCATCTTAAGTTCTATAGGCATTGGCCCGCACCATCCCATAAGATAAAGATGTCATTGATATACCTGAGATAAGATTTAATGATATCACTATATGCTGTTTACTTTCTAAAAAGTGCATTACAATTTCTGCCATTATGCTTGCCATCAGGATACCAATCAGTACATCCTGGGATCATATAGTAGATTTCATCAAATATGAAATATGTGCCAAATGTTAACAAAATGAATAGATCACATAATAAAAATGTTAATAAGTGCAAGTTTGGAAAATGCATTCCAAATTCACACTTGATATGGGGCACAGCATCTCATTACAGTATTCATAAATTAAATGTTATTCAGAATAAATTTTTAAGACTTATTTTTAAATTGGAGAATAATTCTTTTATGATATATATAAGTATTATTATATCTTATATATGATATATTTATAATATATACTATATATATTATGGGTATTTTTGAACTGGCTAATTTCTTTATTTCTGAATCATTATCCTAAATTAATAATATGTTTTAATATCAAAATGAAATAATATCTATTATTTAAATAATTAATTTTTCTGAATTACAAAACATAAATTTAAACTTTTCACATTATTCTTTAACTACACTCACTAATATGTAATATTTAAACATAGTAATAGAATATCATATCACAAAAAATAACAAGTGAAAATTTTTATAATTTTACTAATATAAATTTATGATGCATTTCCCACAAAATACTTATTCCATTAAGATACAGCTTATAGTGACTATTAAAAAATACGGAATTTAAAAAGCATTTTTAGGATATGAACCTATTATTGTACAAAGGTATAATATATAATATACCAGTGGGATTTATATTATCATATTTTTCTTTATCATTGCATAATATATTAAAAATAGTTGGGTTTTGTTTTACTGCAAATTTTAGGTCTAAATCTCTCTAGAGTTTTTTACTGTCTTGGGGCTTAAAAAGTATGATATTGGTATATATTACATATTTGTGAGTGGGTATTATTGATGATGATATTCTATGATACTATTATGTGTGCTAACATAATATTTACTTTCTACTTTTATAAAATTTTGGCTAGCATATTATATAAAACAGTTTGTAAATAGCCTCTTGAAGTATGAGTAAAAGCTACTCTTTCATATGTTGCAGGATCACTGGAATAGGGTATAAGTACAGGACTGAATATAGTTTTCTATATACCTATATACTTATTCAGCTTACACTATAATTCAATTTTACCTGTTGATCACTTATCTGGTATCAGTTCAGTTTAAACCGTAAAGTGAAGTCTGTACAACTTAGGATGGATCCTTCCATCCTAAGTTGTACATGCATTGGCCCATACCATACCATAAGATAAAGATGTCATTGATAAACCTGAGATAAGATTTAATGGTAGTACTATATATTATTTATTTTCTAAAAAGTGCATTACAATTTCTGCCATTATGTTGCCATCATGCTACCAATCAGTACACCCAGGGTTTCCTATAGTAGATTCCATCAAACATGACACGAGTCATACATTAACAAAATGAATAGATCACATAATAAAGACATTAATAAGTGCAAGTTTGTAAAGTACATTTCTAACTCAAACTTGTATGGGGCACAGCATCTTTTTACAATATCATAAATGAAATGTTATTCACAAAAAACTTTTAAGACTTATTTTTAAATTGGAGAATAATTCTTCAGTAAGGAATTTATAAATTAAACATAAAATTGACACTATGCAACTGAATACATAAAGAATTTATTAATTTTCTATCATGAACATAATTTTAATATTAGTAATGCCAATTTTTATATAATATATATAATAGGAAATCATCTTATTAAGAAAATTTCTTACTAAGATTTTACTAAAAATTAACTTTAACATTGATTTACAATCTATAATTATTTTCCTATTAGATGTTGGAATAATATTAAGCCAGAGATAAAATTAGCAATTAATTACAAAAAATTCAAATGAACTCAAAAATATATATAGTACAAGTTGAGTATTTCCAATCCAAAATCCATAACTTCTATTTCACTGCAAGGGTTCTTTGGGATAAGACTATGACTCACAGTTTCTACTACAAAAGATGATACAATGGTGCACGTGAAGCTATGACAGATTATCGTGATTCAATATACCATCAAATATTGTCAGTGCAAGGTATCTATGATTACTTATTTTCTGTTGTAATATTTAATGTGTATAACGTATGTTCTGTTGTGTATATATTGTTAAAAATGCTAAATAAGGTCTGATAGTGAATTTTTCTCACTTCTCTTCAACTCCAATATATCACGTACTTTAAAATCCAAAACATCCTAAGTCCCAAGCATTTCAGATTAGGATTACTCAACCAGTATTAGAGATTTATTTATTAATTTGAACTGTTTGTGAATTTGTGTAAATTTTTTTTAGATTATCAAAAAGAATGAAGATTGAACTTATTTAGATCTAGAAACTTAATAAAGGCTTATATTCTTATGTAAATTTTTATACATTTAATATAATTGGATATAGGTTATATGATATTTATAACTGTTCTCATTCAGAGCTGTTCTTTTTCTTTGTATTTTTGTTGTAATGGGATAGCCTATAAAATGGCAATGGATATCCTATTGGTGATTTAATTGTAACTAAGTTATTCTTACTGTTAAACTATTATTATAATAATGTTATAATAATTATACATACTGCTACATAAAAACATAAAAAGCATTTGTATACTAAATTATGAACATTATTATGAATTTATTATTATTAATTTTTAAAATCTTTTGCATGCCAAAAATTTTTTTAACTGAAATCAAATTTAAGTAATTGAGATTTATATAGGTTGGGAAAATCCAGTAATAGTCTGATAAGATAATATTTTATATATTTTTACTGTTATTAAAACGATTAAAAACTGTTTGAGAAATTCAAACTGAATCAAAAATGAATGAAATTAACTGATATAAAATATTGTTTCAATTTCAATTATAAATATTATTTTAAATATTTTATTTCATTCTTGTTTCAGTTCAAGAAAACATCAGTTTAATTTCAATTTTTGATAGCTCTCTTCTGTTCTAATCAAAATTTAAAAAATAATGAAAATGTCTTACAAACCTGACCATAATCAATATCAAGAGGATAATATTTATTTGGATGCTTAATAAAATTCTTTCTGTCTTTCCACATATTTCCTGTTTTATCTTCATATAATCTTTTGAATTCTAAAACTGCATCCATCTTGTTATCAAATTCTTGCAATTTTTTTTCACCAATTGTAGGTCCAACCCTTCCCCATGATCTAAATACCCAAAATCTACAAAATATTTATTTATTTTTAATATATTTAAAAACATCCTTAGCATAAACCGGTGGTTCCCAAACTTTCTGTGTCTGTGCCCCCCTTTTTTCATAAAAACTTGATACCCCCTCATTCCATAACAGTCTAATTTTATAAATACTTTCTACTTACAGTTAATATTACAAAACAATATACCATATTCTGTATAAATAAAGTTCTTATACATAAAAAATATATATATATATTTATTATAGTTTGATAATTTTTAATACAATTAAACAAATCTTACAAAAAAATGAAAAACTGAACATATGTTTAATGCAACATAATAATTAATGCAATGGGTAGGCTGGTTTTTCAGCACAAATTCTCTCAAATTGGGTGCCATGGAAGAAATTGCTACTCGCAATTCTTTTTCAATCACTAAACAAGATCTTAGTGATTGAATCAAGACTTTAAAATAGCTACAGCAGAAAGTTTCTGGGTATATGAAAATTTGTACTGTATTTATAACCCTTTTGCTGATTAATTTTTTCTTGACATCAATTTACTTTTTATTTTTTATTTGTTTGTCTCAAAAATGATATATTTTTAATTCTTCCAGGCCCCCTTGGAATAGACTCACGCCCTCATAGTGGGGCGCACCCCACAGTTTGGAAAACACTGGCATAAACTATATATAAATAAAAATTGATTTATACTCACTGGTTTGACTCATCTTCTTCTAAAATTTGTAATTTATAATATGAGTTAGTTCCTTCGACAATGTCAACCTTTCCTAAGACAGAATTATAAATCTCTCCTTTATCTTCATAAACATGTGTAGAATCAACTAAACCTAGAATTAATAATATATAATTATAAAATTTACTGCTACATACAATTATTAAAAAAATACAGTTTAGGCAAACTTTTAATAAATTCACCTGACTCGGGATCTACAGCTGCACCACCTTTAACTGTCATTTTCATTTTGGTAGGAATGGATTTAGAAAAAATATTTTCTGAAATTATATAAATTATATCAAAAATCTTAATAACAACTCTCCAAAGAACAATGTTTGCTTCGTATCTGTCTCTGGACAAATACCTAACTATCCACAGTCATCAGAAAGCAAAAAATATTTATATAGGGGAATAATGTGACAGTCAGTTAAACTTTTACAAACTGTGTATCTTTATTCCCCAAATTATCAGAAGTTACTTACCAGTGTGTGTTTTCCATTCACATTGGCTGATTTTTACTGTTGGCTAGAAAATATTCATGTATTAGTTTAATATATTCATATCTACATTCCATGATATGTGTAATTAATATTATAGATTAAATTAAAACATTTTTAAATATAAGTTATAAAATTAGTATAAAAAATTTTCTTTAAAATACTACAGAACTGAATACCACAGATATTTAATTATTGTAATATTCTATATGAAAATATTCATTAAAAATTGTTCGAAATTATTCCTACAGTAATTTTTGAGAATTATGGATGACTATTATCTAAAAATGTTTTATAATACAAATAGTCCTTAACTTATGACCAACTTGTACTTACAGTGATGATGTCATCAATAAATTCTACTATTGGTCAATGTGTAATTGACCTGAGTTTGATCCCTGATTCAATAATCTGGTATATGGAAAGTGTTGTTTTTCATATCTGGTTCATATAGTTTTGTGTTCTTCATGTTTATTAAGTTAATATATAACAGAGTGTCCTAATAAATATTAATAGTGAAAAATTCATAAATTTTGGGTATTTCTGACCTCCAACCATTTCTGACTTATGATGGCAGGATTCAAAATTCTTGAAACCAAACTCTGTCATAAGTTATGGACTACCTGTAAATATAATTTAAAACACTAAACTTAATACAGTGGTGCCTTGCAATTCAACACTAATCTGTCGCCGAACTAATGTCGAATTGAGGGACAATATTTCCCATATAAGACTATGTAAAATAAATTAATTTGTTAACAGTCCCCATACCATTACCCTAACGGGTGAGGTGAGAGAGATACACTATATTATTCACTTTATTATATGTGTTTTACTATTGTATAACACACTAAATTACAAAATTCACTAATTTATATACAACACACACAATTTATTAGCCCTTGGTTGTTGGAATGATGCTATTTTATACACAAAACACAATTTATTAGCCCTTAAATGTTGGAATACTATTTTATACACAACACATAATTTATTAGCCCTTGGATGTTGGATTGAAGATATGTGTTTTACTATTGTATAACACACTAAATTATAAAATACACTATTATGTGTTTTACTATTGTATAACACACTAAATTACAAAATACACTATTTACACACATAATTTATTAGCCCTTGGATTTTGGAATGAAGTAGATACCCTAGCACCCATAATCTTCTTTTTCTATTGCAAAACGTTGCCACAGCTGTCCTACGAATGCTATACTCAAGTTACATTTTAATTGTTCTACCTTTCTGCACTTTATCTACATAGTTTTTCTTTGTCTCTTTGCTAAATCAAGTGTTCTTCTTTTTGGAATTATTCCTCTGGTCAGTTCTCTTTGAACCCATCCTTACATTTCACTAAAAAAATAATAATAATTACAAATTTTTTACTTTCTGAAAAATGTAGCAAGAAAATAATAATAATAACTATGGTTGCACAAATTTTTTACTTTCGGAAAAATGCAGAATTGAATATAATAATTACAAGTTAATTACTTTCTGAAAAATGTAGAATTGAAAAGTACAAATTTCCTAAGAGAAACTCCTTAGCACTAAGGCAGGGTCAAGAAAAAATACAACTTAGATCTTCAATTATCCTTAGCATTAACTATATACAAATAAAAATTGATTTATACTTACTGGTGTGACTTATCTCCTTCTAAAATTTGTAATTTATAATATGAGTTAGTTCCTTTGACAATGTCAACCATTCCTAAGACAGCATTATAAATTTCTCCTTTATGTTCATAAACATGGGCAATATCATCTAAACCTATAATTAATAATATACAATTATAAAATTTAGTGCTACTTATAATTATTAAAAAAACTATTTAATAAATTCACCTGAATCAGGATCTACAGCTGCACCACCTTTAACTGTCATTTTCATTTTGGTAGGAATGGATTTAGTAAACATATTTTCTGAAATTAAAAAAAATTATATCAAAAATCTTAATAACAACTCTCCAAAAAATAGAATGTTTGCTTCGTATCTGTCTCTGGACAAATACCTAACTATCCACAGTCATCAGAAAGCAAAAAATATTTATATAGGGGAATAATGTGACAGTCAGTTAAACTTTTACAAACTGTGTATCTTTATTCCCCAAATTATCAGAAGTTACTTACCAGTGTGTGTTTTCCGTTCACATTGGCTGATTTTTACTGTTGGCTAGAAGATATTCATATATTAGTTTAATATATTTATATCTACATTCCATAATATGTGTAATTAATATTATAGATTAAATTAAAAACATTTTAAAATATAAGTTATAAAATTAGTATAAAAAATTTTCTTTAAAATGTTACAGAATTGAATACCACATAGATATCTAATTATTGTTATATTCTATATGAAAATATTAATTAAAAATTGTTTGAAATTATTCCTACAGTAATTTTTGAGAATTATGGATGACTAATACCTAAAATGTTTTATAATACAGTCCTCGACTTATGACCAACTTGTACTTATAGTGATGATGTCATCAATAAATTAATAAAGTCAGGATTGCTTCAGAGATGTTCTCATTAATTACAGATGTCTGCTATCTTCTGCTATGGACATACAATGCTTTTGCAAAACTTGCTTCCTTAGGATCAGTGTTACACTTAAGAATTTTCGCTTTGTGCCATTTTATATCTAAATTCACGTTGTAGAATCTCTTAGATAATGAGGTGGTAATATTTCCTGGAGTCTCTTCTTCAATAAATCTAGCAATTCTACCAATATATTGCTCTCTCTGACATACAAATTTATTCTCAGCTTGGATAACATACACGCCCACTCTCGTATTTAAGTTGACTGGATCTCTGTCATTTCTAAGTTGTGAAAACAATATAGGTTAGTATCTAAAAGCCACTGTGGTGTTAGTTTTTTCTTTACAGTTTTAGCTACATTTGTAAGGATTGGATCATATGTGAGAGGAACATGTTCTAACCACATCTTGGGGGTCATCCCCTGTTATCATACAGAGTAGCAGTTTGCCACATCCAGAGTCTTCTGTTACCAACTTAAACATATATTACATGTATTTAAATGTATAGCCATGTCTCATGCCCTGTGCTATTACATTAGCAAACTTCTGTCATTTTGCATCTGCTGTATTGTAGTGAATGTTGATTCTCTTGAAAAATGCTCTGAATGCCACACCTTTATACTACAGTGAGTCCTGGTATGAGGACCAGAGAATATGTTGGTTTCCTTACATGATAGTTTTATAATCAATTCCTGACAAATCTGAGCTAACACTAAGAAACTGGACATTTGACAACAATATCTGATCACATTGTAATTGTTGGACCAAGGTTGAGTCAATGAACTCTAACAGAAGATATTATCATCATGAATTTTGAATTTCTTTATCACATTATTTGACTATGAATATCATATTTGAATTGTGTATAGGCTATAGCTAACAAAGGATCTAGACTAAATGGTTTAAAAGTTAAAATACATGCCAAAAATATAATTAATATTTAATATTTTTTTATTATTTAAAATGTCTACATTCTAAGAAAATGGCAGATGTGACAATTTAATAAAACAAGCAGAAATAATCAAAAAGTTTTCTTTAAAATTCTTAATTTTTTCAATTGTAATGAAAATTAATGATTTTATGAAAGGAAAAAAGTGGAGGTTTTATATCAAGATCAGAGTTGTAGTTGGTATATTTTTAGCCTCTGACTCCACACAAAATGGCTTTGACTCCAATTCCACAACACTGCTCCAAATTCCAATGGGGATTGGACAATACCATGATAAAGAAAAAATTACCACTGAAACAATACCACTGAAGGATAAAGAAAAAATTCAACTGATCAGACTCAGATTCTCCTAAAAAATATGGAACTGTGGGACCCAGAACTGAATTCAATTTCCAGGAGGTAGTAAATTACTTCACAACAAAATCATCCAGTTTAACTACTCTATTTAAAGGAAAAGTATATTGGTATTAAATAATCTTTTATAAGTTTTCCAATCTAATAATCTATCCTAAGTATAAATTAAGTAGAATTCTAGTTATAATTTGTAAAATGATGAATTATAGCTAAATTACAATATCTAACTTAATTAGATTATTATGAAAACATAAATTACATATATAAACTTACATCTCCACCCCAAGAACACAAGGAATGTTGACTTATCATTAAAGCAGCTCCACCTTTCTGAACATTATCTAAGAATTCTTCTGACACAACATGTACATTTGCTTTTTCAGCATCTTTTATTTTTTTACTATTTTTCTTAACTTCCTCTGTAAATTACATTATTATTAAAATAATAGAAAATGTAAAGTTAGCTTAACTGATCTTATTAATATAATTTAAATACCTTCATTTGTAATAACACAAATTACATTTTCAGTAACTTTATTAACAGCTTTTCCACCAAGCTGTTCTACAGTTTTGGTTAATTCTTTAATTGGTTTATTTAATTTACCTACAATCACAACTGTAAGATTCTCTAATGGCTTAATTAGACTGTTTTCCTTTCTAAGAGATAAAATTGAATGATTTACAGTTTAATATATATTTCATTTTAAATTTAAATTATACAATTAACCTCTTAAGTATGCTGTAAATATCATGAAAGTAGTTATACTGCTTTCAGGTAATTTAGTGATATAAAAAAATTTATACTTAAGGACTTTTCTATAAATTTGAACTAGAGGGTATGATTTCTAAATTTTAAGTCATAATTTGAATTACTAATTTGGAACACAATTTTACATAGACATAATATTATAAATAGAAATTAAATCTTTCAATCATCCAAATTCAGAATATTCAAGAAAATTTTTTAAAATTAAATTTATTAGAATAATATTGAATAAAGCAGTCATCTCAGCCTTGTCAAATAATACTAGGCAAATAAATGAAGAAAATATTATTAAAAACAAAGATTGAATATGTAATATAGTTATATTCCACACAAAAATTAGAAACAAAAATAAATATACTGAAAAATTATAATAATAATATGCATTCATAATGTCAAATAAAATTTTAGCTGCTTTTTTAAACATTTAATATAGGCATACTTTATTATTGCAGAAGTTTATGATCCAGATTACTACTATAAAGCAAACTGCAACCTTTTTTCATTTGCTAATGCATATAAAATGAATGCAGTATAAAAAATGAAAAAGAATGTAAAAATATATTTACACTATTGTTCATTAAGTGCAGAGTAATGCTAGGTCTAAAAAATTTGGCAGATGAGTGTTTTAAAGCATTCACATATCACCTTGGAGATCAAGATTCGATTCTAGGTCTCACATCTTTAGTTTTTCATGATGATTAAGGACCTGGCCTATCTATGTGTTAATTTATGTTTTATATATCTATTCTAAGTATTAATTTGCAGATAATTTTCATTTTGATATATAAAATAAAAACATGAAATATAACTGAGAAGCACCATATTAGCAAAATACCAAAAAGCAAAATATTATAAAATGAGATATGTCTGTATACTAAAATTTAAGTTAATTAATGGAAGATAGAGAGGCAAAAAATGATTTTCCTGGAGATGATTCTCTTTTCTTTAGCTTTCCTATATTCTTTTTACTTCATCCTTCATTTTTATATGGATTAAACCTATGAGTATGGTCTCTATTCCTTTCATTTACCAGAGATGTTCACTTAAAATAAAGAGAAATTATTAAGTCTAATTTTTTTATAACACTTCCACAGGATCAGGATAGTTTTCAGACATTTTTCTGAAAAATGTATTTAGGGAACTTTATGCAAATGCTTTCTTTCTTAAGGCAAATTTATAACTTGATATTTGCAAATGTTTTTACAACATATTCTTGAATTGGAATACATTTTCATTTTATATTGCTTTCAACAAAAGGCTATTTAGTAGTAGACCAAAATAATGCTGAACATGAGCAACTTATATCCATAATATCAGATGAAAGATGGGATTTAATGGGCTGAATAAATTCCATTCTTCACCTAATCTTGAAAAAATGATTTCAACTGCAATTATTATTTGAAGTTGAAACTAAGAATCTACATTTGATTTATAAAAATTTATAAATACTCCTCTAATTAGCCATGGTGTTACATTTTGATAACACTATTATAGATAGAAAAAATTATAAGCTGAAAATGACCAGCAATGGTATTAATTTGCATCAAAAAAAAACTACATAAAAACATAAGATGTTATATTCAAGCACACTGTGTATTTATAGTTGTTGTATAATAATAAAAATCATTTAATATTAATATGAATAAAATACAGTGAAACTTTGTTATAATGAGCAATATGAGATTGAGAAGATTTGCTTGTTATAACTATTATTTGTTATATCCAAGAATATAAATATCTCAAAAATTTAGCTTTGGATCATCCAAAGTGATAAACACCTGATTTACCATGCAGTCATCCAGACAATTGTAAATTTTTAATAAAACAGAAAAGTATTTTTAACAAATTATATATGAAAACAACCAAGTTTGGAGTATTGTAAGAGCAATCATAAGATTGTATTATTATAAGTCAAATAAATGATTATAAATAGAGGAGTAAAGTATATTTTATATTGACAGTTTAATCCAAAATCATTAAAGAAATGTTCCAGAACCTCATTTCTAATTAGTTTTAATGTCTGAAATAAATCTCTCTCTCTCTCTATATATATATATATTATATATTATATATAGCAAAAGCATTATTTATTTGTATATTTGATGATTTGAAAAAATTATGGTTGGTTTTTATTTTTGATCTATAACATGCTTTAAATAATTCTGATAGGCATTTGCAAATTTTATTCATATTTAAGAGGTTAACAGAATTAATTATATAAAAAATTACTTCAACTGAGCAGTTGATGTGGATGGTTCTTCAGGATTTGATGGTAAAAATCTCTCTGAAACTTTTCCTTTATATTTCTTTCTGGAAAATTTTAATATAATATTAACAACTAAATTAGAAATTTATGATATATATTAAAGAATTTGAATAATAGTAAATTTGATGTTTTTTTAATTATTTACTGATTAATAAAAATACCAAGTACAGGTGTTCATGTTATAATCTTTTCATGAGATTTGTTTTTAAATCAAAAATTATACTTACAATGAACACAGAATGAACACAGTACACAGAGTACTAAACTCACTTTAAGTTTATTGTATATTATTTAGTATTTAATATATACAGCCTTCTCTTGATTTATGAATATAATTCATTTCTAAAAACTGTTTGTAAATTAGAAAATAAATTTTTTAAATTTATAAACAGTTTTATAAATAAATTATATATAAGTTTTTGTTCTATAAATTTATTTCCCATTAAATTCAATAAAAAAAATGTGAACTTGTTTTGGGTTCCCAGAAATTTAATAATTTTTCATATATGTTAAAATATTGAAGAATATTTAAATAAAAATAATACTATAATGGTATATAATACAGTCAAACCTCTCTAAGTGGATAATCCAGTTAAGTGAATCAAATTCTCATAGTCCTGTTTTGATTCCATACAGTTTAATGTTTAAGGAATCTGGATAAGTGGATAATATTGGTTAAGTGAATCAAGATTTTTGACGTTAAATAACGTTTATGCTAGAGATATATACAATTTCAGACAATAACAGAAGTGGATCATTACTGGTGCCACAGCAACTTATTCCTAGTGACCCGGAATTGAATTTTGAAAGCTACATTGCTACTGATGAGGATTTAGAAATAGATGGGAAAGAGCCACTGCTGCCTCCATCAAACTATGATTTTGAAAAAACAGAGAAAGATGAAGAAATGACTGAACAGGAACTGCCACCTTCATTAATGGACACTATGAAAGCATTGGATACAAGTGTTATATTATTTAGAAATAAATGGTTGTAATTCATACATAACCTTTTATAAATTATAAAATTTTAATTAATTTAAAAATCAATTGCGATTATTTCCATAAATAGATTTTTGAAATATAGATTTTTAATGCATGTACTGTATTTAATGTCTATAGTTATCTATAGTTAATAAAAAAATCTTGTCATGGATTACAGAAATGATGCTTTCCATGTTATATGCATGCAAATTTATTGACACTGGTAAAATGGATATTCCCTTGTCAATCCGAAGCCGATCCACTTAGAGAGGTTCAATTGTACTTGTAATAAACAACAATATTTAGCCAATTAAAACACATTTAAGTACAAACCTAATAATCTTGCCAAATTTATCCCTTGATAAGCTTAATGGAAATTTTAATGATTTGAAATAATTTATGCATTCGATAAATGTTTTATTCTTTTAATAAGTTTTAAAAATTCATGTTTAGTAATCGATAAATATGCAGAGAAATTTTGATAATTGGTACACTTAAAGGAATTTTTCTCAAACAAAAAAGAACCGAAAATGATTAGATAAATCGAGTTATTGATATGGAAATAGACCAGAAAATTCCGAGAAAATTCGGGTCAGTGAACTTTTTACACATCTGCATAAAGAAATTTATTATGCACAATAAAATCATCAAAACTAACGCGTTATGTCATACATAAAAATACATATGTACCTGTAATCGGAACTAAATTGATCATAATTATACAAGAATGAATAAAGAGAGCATACATATTGCTCGATTGTAAAATACAATCAATAACAATTTTACAACTCATAATAAATAACAGATAAGAATTTTAATCTTCGACTAACTTGTAAGTTGTTTTGCAATTTTGTTAAACAAATTGTTTAATCATCCGTAAACAATATAAATCCATATTTAAACAGAATATACATATATATATATATATATATATATATTGTTATTCCGAAAAGAAACGAGAAAAAGTATTTCTTTATATACTTACTATATAAATAAATTATTCAATTATTTATTGTTTGTTATTTTAAAATATTAATTTCTTAAGTAAGTTTACATTCTAGATTCTGCTGATTTTTTATTTATTTTCTCTTGTTTTACAGATTGTATGTCATAAGTTTATTGCCGAAGTTACGTTTCTTGGATGATAAATGGATTTCTGTGTACGAGAAAGACGAAGCATACAGATTTGATAATTTATTGAGCAATATATTAAATGTTCTTCGCAGAATGAAAAAATCTACACATCAAATATGCCAAACTCAACAAAATAATTCAAAGATAGTTTAGTCATACTCTACAGGATAAATTATACAACCAGAAAATGGTACATTACCGAGTTCTAAATGATGAATTCTGAGATATTTATTTAACAACGTGTATTTTTAACAAACTTAATCTTTTGACACCATTTAATGTAATTAAATGAATATTACATTACTTACTCGAGAAAATTTTCTTAAAGCCAATGAGTCAGTTCGAGGTTATTTTTGTTTTTTATTATTTTTAATTGAGGTAGAATACTTTTAATTACTCTCTCTTACTATATATATATATTTATCTTAACGATAAACAATAACTTGATTTGAAACAAAAATTTACATTTTAATATTTCGTAAATGTAATAAATTTATTATATTTGCCATTTTTTAAAATTTCAGATTGTTTTTATGTAAAGCAGGAATATCTTAGTTACACATTTTTGATTTAATCTTCGAAAATAAAAATAAAAAAAAAATGATAGTTATAAAAACAGGATAGCAATATATAAAAAATATTATAGAATACAGTTTTTTTTTATTTTTATTAAAAAATATAACAATTACTTTCCTATACTTTAAACGATTTGGAGAGAGAAATTAATTTTTGCTTAACTCACGTTATTTTATTTATTATTTATTCTGATGTTTACTTCAAATAAGGATAATAAAATGTGAAAAATATTGAATACAGTTTTTTTTTCGTCTTTTCAGATTTCACTTTCGGTAAAGATAAACCTGAAAACTAAATTAATTATGGGCGTAATAGTTAAACTATAACGGTTAGGATGCGTTTTTAAATTCAGCATTCTCCACCATTGATATACATCTGAAATGACGTCACAATAACCCATCGGTGAGTGCTAAAGCGTCTGTTTTTAAATTCAACCCTTGCGCATCAAGGTGACTGACTATTTGTTTGTTATTTTATCTTCTGCTGCTAATCAATTTTTTAATATCAACGTAGGAAATAATATCCCATTATTTTTTCAAATGAAAATTAATATCTGATGTGAAACAGACAGAACATAGCATTTATTTATTCGTATGGAAGCAGCCATCTTAAAAAATGACGTCAAAGTCTGTGTCCACCACCGGTAACCGAACAAATACTATGGTTATAGTGTTGAATATACCAGTGACGTCACTGGTGAAATTACAAACAGTTTAACGAACATGATTTACATCACTGACAGAGTGTGTTGAATTTAAAAACGCATTCTTACAGAGATGCTTTACAAATCAAACTAGTACAATAAACCCTCACTAATCCGGAATAATTGGTGGAAGAAGTCATCCGGATTAATAATATCCCCAAAGCTATTAAAAATAGAAAATAGCCTCAAAGACATAAAATTTAAAAATTAACTGACAATTTAATTATATAGATAGTGCTAATGAAAATATATATATATATATATATAAAACTGCAGACGGTGTTGTTAACGAAGACATTTTTTTCTTTCAACCACTCGTCGTTAACCAAGGTACCATTGTATTGTCAAAATGATTACTCATTACTTGTGTAATTTTTCATGAAAAGTTATTTGCTGTATAAATATTTGAATATTGACAACTCTCGCCCCATGACAAAAATTAAAAGTTGGCACTATTGCATATCACCTGTTCATATTCTTAAATCCATATATCCTTAGACACACATCTAATTGCTCTCTTCTTGACCCTTTTCTTGATCTCTCTTTCACATATCTAGAATACTAGAATATAATTATTCTTTACTCGTTATTCCATGTGACCAAATTATCTCTAAGTTGACTTAGACACTGCATAAACCATACTTGTTTTTACTCTGCAGTTCTTTCCTACTTTGTTGTTCAAAACACAATTATGTTAATCATTTTATCCATATCCCTCAAATACTTCATTTCCATTACACACAAGTTTTCATAGGCTACATTACACAAACAAACATACAAACTTTACCTCTATCTCCTATCACCATAATCAACTTTAGCATATATTCGTAAAGTCCAAAACAATAGTTCCACCTAAATGAGGTATAGTAATATATCACTACCAAAATTCCAAAAATAGATTAAATAAATTAAAAGTCAAATATGCTTCACTTATGGTAACAAATTTATTAAACATCAATTGAACTTACAACTTATAGTTCCTTATAACAATAGATAGCTTCTGGTAAAAAATGGATAATATAAGTTGTGGACAAACAAACAATAAGGAAGACATCTCATTCTCTCAAATGAAAACCAAAACAGGAATTTTTATGCCATTCTTTAATAATAACTTTATATTGGGTTGTTCGGAAAATAATTTCATTTTTTCCCACCGTAGACGACTTTCAAATCTCTGCCAGTCCACCAACATAAGGCTTATAGAGAGACAGCTACAGACTGCTTTAAATTGGATCAACACGTGGGCTTCAGAGAATGGGTTCTCATTTTCACCACAAAAACATTTTATGTCCACTTTTGTCGACAACGTGGCCTCCATCCAGATCCGGAGGTCTACCTTAGCAGCATTCCCATTCCTGTTGTGAGTGAAGCCAAATTTCTTGGAGTAATATTTGACCGAAAGCTTCTTTTCCGCTCCCATCTCCTCTATCTGAAGGGAAAGTGCACCAGAGCATTGAACATCTTCAAAGTCATCTCTTCTTTGTCCTGGGGCATGGACCGCTGTTCAATGCTACGTATATGTCAGTCGTTGATCCGATCAAAGCTGGACTACGAATCTGTGATTTCTAGTTCAGCCTAGAGAATCTGCTCTTCGGATGTTAGACCCTATTCACCATCATGCACTTCGTTTGTGCACCGGGGCATTCCACATGTCACCTGTTCAGAGTCTGTATGTAGAAGCGTTTGAGCCCTCCACTTTCCATCAGGAGGAAACAACTGTCTCTCTACTACTAAACCAAATTGAAGTCTCTTCCAAAGAATCCTGCATGGCAGTGTGTTTTCAGTCCTATGTTTTCTTCACTGTTTGCCACTTGACCTTCGTGTGTTCCAACATTTAGTCTGTGAACGTCAGACCTACTCAGTGAGCTTGATTTAGATACATGTCCCAGTCTGAACACGTAGCTATCGCACTTTGGGATGCGTCCCCCATATCGGTGGATTTTTGCCTTCACCGTTATCCAAAGGACTCCATTCCCGACTGTGTATATCAACAACTCTTGGCAGGTTTTCAACATACAAATGTTGGCTTTTTCACGATATTCACAGATGGATCTACAACCAATGGCCATATGGCTATCGGTTGTAGATCCATATTGGGATCTGCCTTCATCTGTGATGATGAAGCCTTGTCAGAACAGATCCCCACAATGGCTTCTGTGTTCACTGCCGAATTGCATGCAATCCACCTTGCTCTAAAGCACATTAGAACGAAAGGCCACCATAGAAGCCTCATTTATTCATACTCACTTAGTGCGCTTCAGGCTCTGATCTCGTTGAGACCATTGCCACATCCTATACTTTTCCACATCAAGAAACTTCTTTTCCATCTCTCCAGAAGGGGATACATGATCAAGTTTTGTTGGATCCCGGGAAAGTTGATATTCAGGGGAACAAACTTGCTGACATTGCTGCAAAGTCAGCCACCCCTCACCACTCTCATAATTGCCAAGTCTCTTTTTCTGACTTAAAGACAGTTATAAAAGAAAAATTACTAGAAATAGTGGCAGATAAACAACAAACTTCACGAGATCAAGCCAGTCATCAAGCAATGGAACTCTTGCCATTGCAGAAACAGGAGACAGGAAGTACAGTTATAAAAGAAAAATTACTAGAAATAGTGGCAGATAAACACCAAACTCCACAAGATCAAGCCAGTCATCAAGCAATGGAACTCTTGCCATTGCAGAAACAGGAGACAGGAAGTCGTCCTTGCCAGATTCCGCATTGGACATAGCCAGCTCACTCATAAGCATCTTTTAATGGGTGAAGTCCAGCCTACTTGTGACCAGTGTCACTGTGCTCTTACCATCAAACACATTTTAACCGAGTGTTCCTATTTTAGTGTCAAGCGTTTACGGCACTTTAATCAGTCTTCCCTTAATCTTACAGCTCTTATTGGCAAAGAGTTTAACTCTATCGGCCTTTTTGCCTTTTTTTCAGATATTTGTGTTTTACATCATATTTAATTATTTTACTTTATTGTTAGAAGTTTTATTTGATATATGACGGTTTACAACATCTTATATTTATATTGGTTTGTCTATTTGTTGACTCTCTTTTTAAAATGTTGTTGTTGGCCCTTTATACCATTTTTTCTATTATGTTTTGTTTAGTGTTTGTTTGTTTTCTTTTTTTTTGTCACCTTGCCTGTCGCAAATAATTTTGTTAATTGTATTTTTTAAATTTTATTTATTTATTTTTTATCCTATGCCTGGTGCAGTTTGGGCCATTTGGCACTCGTGCCATTAAACTCCAATAAACCAACCAACCCACTAAAGGCGTTAGTTGTATTTTTCTCGCCAGTTTCATTCTAAGCCATATTGTCGTTATAAATTTCGACAGCTGACATTTCAAGATATATTTATTAAAAAAAATTTTTTTGATTGTGTGTTTGTGTTTTTTTTTTTTCCTATCAAAAATAGAAAATAAAATGGAGATTTTTCGGCATGTTTTACTTTTTTATTACTGAAAAAGTAATAGCGCTGTTCAAGCAAGAAAAAAGTTATGTGAAGTATAGGGAGAAGATGTGTTAACAGAATGCCAGTGCCAAAATTGGTTTGCAAAATTTCATTTTGACAATTTTGATATTAAAGATGCACTATGTGCTGGAAGGTTAGTTGAAGCTGATGATGTCAAAATAAAGATATTTGTTGAAGTAAACCACTAAATAACAACATGAGAAACTGCTACAAGATTGAATTTTTTAAATTCAACCATTCACGACCAGTTGAAACATTGATATTTGGATTCCACAGGTTCTCTAAGAAAGATTTGCTCCATTGCATCAACATCTGTGATTTGCTGTTCGATCTTGAAGAAAACGATTGCTTTCTGAAGCAGATCATAATTGTTGATTAAAAATGAATTGTTTACAACAAAATTGAACACAAGCAATCATGGAGCAGAAGAAATGAGCCTGCTCAAAACATCTCAATCATGACTCCATCCATGCCAGATGATCTTATCACATTTCAAATATCAATTATATTCACAATCTTTTCTATACTGATTCAGTCTTCTTCATGTATACATTCATCCATTTGCATTCAGCCTGTTCTTATTCCATTTAAATCTAATTACTTTCTCCTCTAGATTTAACACATTGCTGTCCAGCTAGACAACAATGTAAATCATATTAAAAATTATTAAAATTATATGCAATTGTATATAATTTTTAATGATTTTATTTAAAATTCAGTAGTTGAATTTTCAGCCATAATTCTCAAATGAATTCATTGCGTATACAAAGTTTGAATGCCAAAAATTGTCTGAATTTGTTAATGTAATGCTTTGGACTCTAGACATTCTACAATAAAGTGTTTGAACTATATTAATTCATTATTTTTATCAGAATTACTGGAAACATGAAAATATAAACAAAAAAAAATATAGTCTTCAATCTATTAATAAACTATTGAGGATATTATTCAACTTAAAACACAAGCACTGACATCAATAGGTTATTCAAAAGAAAATTTTATTTGCTATTATTATTATATTAATCTATATTAAAGATGTGTACAAGTTAATTATATTAAAATATAATAATGAAATTTATTTCTATTAGGATGCCTTGGCAAGGTCATGCTGATAATCTTATTGACAGATTTGATGTTCGAGCTCACCTTGATATTATACCAGAATATAAACCTTCAACAGAACCACAAAGGTGAAAAGATAAATTTTATATTTTAGATTTATGCATTAACTCTTAAATGCAAGGAATAGTTAATGAAAATGAATGAATTTCGTCAATAATTTCCTTAAATTACTGAGGAATAAAAGAGACATGAACATTGGATAATTTTTCTCTCAAATTCTGTAAATTTTTTTTACTTCACTTTTGGAAGTTAGCATGTTATTCAATATGAATGGAAAAGATTATAAAAGAATGATAGAAGCAGAATTCATCCAAAATGTTGATTATGAAAATGAAAACATCCAAATAAGAAAAGAAAAATTCTATTGACTATCAAATAAATGAATGGTATAGCTATTCATAAACATCATTTACAGTTTATGATAAATAATACAGTGTGTGCCAGCTAAATCCAGACAAAATAAACAATTTAAGTAAACAAAATTTTATTTAACAAAAAGAATAAAATTATCAAAATTATCATTTGCACATTAATTTTGGATCTGTTTAGATTAAAATTACTCGATGTAATTCCCTTTTGCCTCAATTACTGCCTCGATCCTCGACTGGAAACGATGACATGCACTGCGCAGTGCCTGCTTGTCCAAATTCAAAAACGCTGCCTCAATAGCGGCCTGTAGAGATGCCACATTAGGATGTCTCGACCTATTAGAGACCGAAATCATTTTCAACAGAATTTTGTTTATTAAGTCTAATAATTTTGATAAAAAAAGAAAATAAGGAAAACAATCAGATGAAAATTATTTGTAAAATTAAAATTAAATTTCCATTAAGTATGAAATTAAATTTTAATTAATGTATGCTGCAATTACAATGATAGATGTGGAATTCTAAGAAATCGAGACAAATTTAAGCTGGTAAAAAAAAGAATATAAAGATCAACTATGAAAATAAATTAAAAATAATAGATCAAGAATAAACATAAAATATCATAAAAACTTAAACGAATAAAAAAGGAAAGATGCTTGACAAACCATGGAAAAGGCTAAGTAGAAAAAATAGTACTGTAGAACGAATATATCACGAAAAATCAGCAGAGAAGAAAATCAAATATAAACATAACAAATAAAATAAACAAATAATAAATAATATAAAGCACCGAAAGTGATATCTTCAGAGTTATGAACAAAGAAGAAGAAAGTTGCTAAGAAATACTTTTTATAAATATTGTAGCTTAAACTTTAAACTTTGATTCCATTCAAAAACTCAGAAACATTGTTAAGTTCAACATATTTAATGAAGACAACCTTGCATTAATTGTAATGATGCAGACAGGTAAATTGAATTTACCAGCTTCCTTGATATATGGTAAATAGTTATAGCTGATCTGTACATTATATTTTGCATAATTATAAGATATTAAATTATTTAGTTGTGATTAATTGTAACTACTTCGCAGATTGAAAATAACTAGAAGCTGAGAAAAGTTTTGTTAATATTTAATATCGCAAATTATATAGCTCCTACTCGAGAAATTATTTGAAATTTTGGAAATTATATACCTGTATACTATGTAGTAAAGTTACTCCTTAATCAGCTGTTAGTTTCAGTTATTAATAAAAATATATTTTCATCGTTTGTTATAATATTTTAATTGGAATATCTAATTTAAATGTTTAACAAAATACAGGGTGGAGAAAAACTTCTTCATAATATTTTGTATACTGATAGAGGACCTCGAAATAAGTCGAAAATATCTAACGAACATATGGTCTAAATGGCATCGTTTTCGAGTTATAACCCTTTAAAGCTAGCCAATCATCATCTACTTTACAAATCATCACGACGCGTCGCATTGCCACTAAGTATCGCATTGCATCGCTCGCCTTCTTACTAACCTGGAAGTCAATAGGAAAGTGACGCAATGCGACGCGTCTCGGCAACTCGACGCGTCGTGACGCTTTGTGTACTCGATGGTGATTTCCTAGCTTTAAAGGGTTATAACTCGAAAACGCTGCCATTTAGGCCATATGTTCATTACACATTTTCGACTTGTTTCGAGGTCCCCTATCAGTATACAAAAGGTTTCTTCACTCTGTATAATATTTTATAAGCTTAATTTTCTGAAAATAAAATGTTATCTTAACTTAAAGTTTTATTTCTTTAAATTAATTAACTTTAAGTTTTATTTCTTTAAATGATTATACGCGGATCAACAACAAGAAAATTTCGTTATGTTAGCATAAATTCTTTAGAATTTTACAATTTTTTTTTACAATATATAAAGTTATAAATAGATGGAGGAAACTTTAGAATCTATGATTCATAAAATATTAATCGGATTAATCTAACAGGCTATGTATAGGAAAATCGCTTTATAAACAAGTGTAAACCAGTATTTATGCTTTGTCATAATTATAAATTACAAAGATCAGTTTTAAGAAAATAAATTTCGTGCGTTAAGTTTGAGTTTACAGAAAAAAAAATTAATAATAAATGATATTTTAAATAGTGAAGCAATGACATAAATTGTTTTGGTTTCAATAGATCTGCCAACATATGTGACAGTTGTATAATCGTAATCTATGATATATTTGCCTATATTTTATTATTTTGAAACTCAAGATGAGATAGCTTATTCCATTTGAGATAAGATACTATGTATAATTTCCTATAAGAGAGTTTTAAGCGCTAGACATCAGTTAAGTCAGTTTATAAAATCCTAACTAAGTTTTGATGCATTCAATGAACCAGCTCTCCATCAGAAAAAATCTAAAATGTGAAATATATAATAAATATATTGGTGTCATAAAGAAAGATAACAATTCTTTTTTTATGAAATTTCTTATATATTATCTTTAGTGGCGCATTTATCATAGGCACCACGCACTAAGCGAGCACATATTTGAAATTCTCAAACATTAAGAAATTTTTAGTATAGGTCAAAAATTTCCAGTGTGCTTTAAAAACTCATTTAAATGCACGCTTATTTTCTCTATACGTTCATCATATAATACATTAAGGGCCGTTTGCACGACTTTCGGTTTAATCTGCAGAATAGCTATTCTGTAGAATAACTCTAACCCATTCGAAAATCTAAAGATTAAGTACTGAGTGTTGCACGACGTAAAAGATAGCTAATCCGAGTTTAATATTCAGTAGCAAAGATGGCGGTGCGCAGACCAAGAAAAATTTTCGGTTCAAGACTTTTAGGTTCTACGCATTTATTG